>VBVR01000427.1:40966-51068 GCA_011638315.1 Tetramorium parvispinum | reverse complement strand
TTTTTAATTAGTGTTAATTAATATTATCATGTAAAAAGTTTATATCTTTTCTGGCATTTTTGTAAATTTTTATTTTTCTAAATTGTTAAAAATATCAAATGGTTTATTATAGTTTATTATAGTTTAAAGTATTTGATGCAGTAAATGCAACGCAATATTTGAAAATCAATACATGATTTAAGAATTTGAAAAGAAATACATATTGAAATTTTCATCATATATTGCGGAAATAAAGCATTAAAATAATATATAAACGTTTATTAAATATAGAAAAATATCAAAATATTAAATATTATATTTTAATGAAAATAGTATTTATTATATAAATATTTATTAAATTCGCAGAATTCGCATCATGATCTGACTATATCAAAAGATACAAGGATTTCAGTTTAATTGACAACGGAAAATGTAAATTTGCTTTTCTTTACGTATCGCGTCAATGTGGAGCCGGATAAATACTTGTTTACAACAATATTTTTTCAATATGGGACTTTTGAAATAACAGATTTTCTTCAATCACGATTGAGAAGAGAAAAGCCTTAATAGATAAACACACCCTAAACCGACGGACGGCTTAAAAGCATGGTCTCATAAAATAGGGATCGGCCATTGTTGCGTTTTCGCACAGGCGCATTAACTGGGTCATCTTTACGCAATGTCTATATAGGTTCACTTATTCTTTTTTTTTTCGAAAATACATAAAAAAAAGGTAGATTTATAATAGTGGAGAAAATCTAGAAAAAAAAGAGTCCTAAAGACGGCGCCTAGGAAATAAACGAATGGAGAGACACGAAATATCAATAAAAGGAGAATAGCAGCAGATTATTGTTTCTTCAACGATAAATGCGTCTTTGTTTCATTATTTCAAAAGTGCAACTTTCTACTCGATTACGTGACATTTCAAGAGAAATACTAATAATAACACAAGAAGAAAAGATACAAGCACACGCGGCTCCGGCTCGTGGATTGCATTCGCGAATAAAAGTAATATCGGTCCTCGATCCTCCTCGACTTTTACGCGCGTTTACGCGCGGATGCCACCGCGGGTGCGTGCGCGTCGTCGAGCGTGCGTTTACGGTGAGTGTCGTCTCTCCCGAGAGGAAGGAGCGCGGAAATTCAGGCACAGACTCACGCAAGCGGGGGCGTATGCCCGCTAATTGCAGCCTGGGCTAATTGATTGCGGGGCGGCCGTTTTACGATGTTTGGCGAACATGTCATCTCGCGAGCCGTCTGGCTTGCGCATGTACGACGGCGACGCCGCCATGGGTGGAGCTCGTGTACGGGCGTCGCGTCGCGTCGCGTCGCGTCGCGGTGACGACGTCCGGGTTTTCGCCGAGTGTTCTGAACCGGGATTGCGGTGAATCGATCAAGAGGGCGAGAGAGGGAGAGAGAGAGAGAGAGACTCTCTCTCTCTCTCTCTCTCTTTCCAGGAAGCGTGCTCACGGGGGCCTCTCGTCCTGCCAGCACTTGTCGAAGCGACGGCCTGTTATTTCTTCGGCGAGCGCGACACGTTTGACGTTTATTACACGCATACGCACACGAGCACCAATCGATGTTTATTCGACACACATGTTTATTCAATGTGTTAACGACAGACGCTTATTCCGATTGTTGTGCCAATAACGATCGATATGTGGATCAGAAATAAAATCTATTTGCTCTCAGTAGCGTCGCCGACATTGCTCTGTCTTTCTCACAATATTATTTATACTATCTGCACTGAGAAAAAATATTTGTCGAAAAACACAACATATATTTCATCTAACTAAGATATTTAGTCCAACGATACGTTCAACTAAACATTCTTTCGATGATATAAAATATAATATGAATGAACTATACTTTTTTTAGTACAACTAAAAAATTGTTGAATCAACCATTGGGAAACAACTATACAGATTTAGTTCGTACGATTTTTTTTCTGAGTGCGGTATTGCTTTGAGCTACAAGTTTTTAGATTATTTATTATATCTTTAGAAATTTATCTTACGGTCCTCTATTTTGCACATGATTAACGTATGATAATAATTTCACAGAGCTATCAGAGAGAGTTCTAACTTTATTCCATGCATAAGCTATTCGTTAGTTGTTCCAATCAACTTGGAATGATTAATTGTTATAAATCTGAAAAATTACCAAATACTATAAATGCGTATACTACAATATAACGAGAAATAAATATAACGTACATTAATTTATTTAATTTCTGTTATTCTCCCTTCACGTTTTCTTCAAGGCTCGTATGTACTAGTAATTAATAAAATCGCTCCCTTTCGCTTTGCGCGTTATTGCGCTAGAAAAGCCGAACGATAGGTAAGAATCAATTTGCCCCCGATGACGCCGCGCGCCTCGCGTCATCAGCGTAAAATGCGTCGCTTAATCCGCAAACGTTATTTTCGTAACGCACTTTTGTACCTGTAATTAATGGAATATTTCCGGCAGACCGTGCCGCAGAGCATGCCAATTTAACGTCGCATTTGCCTACGCGCGCTCGTATTTGCGCCGCGCAGTCACGGATTTGACGTGAGACACACACGTGGCCCAGGTCGGTGTTTGTGTCTCCGCGTGTTCACCGGTAAACGAGAAGGGGTGCAGGCCCCGCGGGGGTTGGAGGCCAGGGGTTGAAGCCATTACCGTCACAAAGCTACCATCAGATTGCCGTCGGGGCTCGGGCTGCCTCTCTTCGCGTGTCTGTCGCTTTCTCTCTCTCTCTCTCTCTCTCTTTCCCTCTTCCTCACGCCCTTTCGCCCCGTCTCACTCTCTCTTTTTCTCTCCGTCTCCGTCGCTCTCTCTCTCCCTCTCCCTTCCTCCCTCGCGCTTATTCTCCTGCTCGCTCGCTTCGTTCGTATTCATGATTTAAATTCAATTGCCTTTTATCTGCTATTCCGGGCTCCGAGTCGCTGATGATGGAATCGCCGAGATCAGAGGCGGCAGCGTCCTTGTTCTGCCCTATCCTTCATCTTGCGTCCTCCTCCCTCGCACCTCGCTTGTCGCTTCTCTCCGCGCCGCGAGAAAGACTACTCTCGTTGAATTTCGATGGAACAACGCCTCCACTAGCTCGTTCCTCGTATTTTTAATGATTAACATTCTTGTAATGATTTTTGTATCCATATGTTGTTGCTATAGTCATATTTTTTTTTACCTTGTTATCATTTGCGGTGTATTTAATGAAGAAAGATTTACAACTTGAGTGTGGTTGCTTTTATATAAGTTTTATTATGTTTATAGCGAATATTACAATATCAATATAGCAGTTTTTCAATCTGATAAAAGATTGACTGATTATAGCGTGATTATATTATTCATAATCTTATGTATAACATATATCATAAGTTTCTATTTTGTTTGCTGTAATTTAATAAAAAATATATATATAACTTTTCATATTATAATTTTACGTATACATTATAATTTTTACTAATAAGATTAATATGAGTTGTCAATTTTTATAATAACAAACTTTGCCTGTACAACATGATATAACAGAAATATATTTTTTTATATAATTAACTACTCTAATATCATTCACTTTGAATACCGAATATCGAAAATAGAAAAGCCGCTATGTTGGTGGCTGTCAATTTTTATTTACAGCTTACAGTAGTTCTCCTTGAGCATTTGAAATATCGGTTTAGAATTGAAGAAGCTAATACAGGAAGCCGTAATTACTTGCCGCATTACGCGAATTATAGACAGAATGCGACAATGGGCTTCCAACGAGGGTACAGCTTTTGAAAGCGAAGACTTTCGGCAGCTCGGAGCCACGGCACGTGGCTATCTACTTGGACTCTTTGTCCAGCTATAATACTTGTTTTGGACATGCCTTCGAAAACAACTTTGAGCGGACAGTTTACACAGGAAGCAGGTATACAGATGTGTTACACGCCACCCAAGATACAAAATTTAAAAGGAAGAAGAATAAAATGATTGTGCAAGGTCAACTCTATAATGCCATTCAAAAGAATGAGAAAAAGGGCACATTGATCACGCGGCATTTATTTCAGTTAACATGCACATCATACATGCTCATCAGGACTAAATAATATTTTGATATTTTCAGATGGTATTTTGCGCTAAATAATAATATTTTAAATATTTTATATATTATTTCACCTTTTAAATCATTTTCGCAATAAATGCAAATTATGTAACTTTCGAATGACATGTCTCTCTGAGTGCAGCAGTATATTAAATTAAGCAATTTGCATGTATTGAAATTGTAGTTTTATTCTAATAAGTTTTTTGCTTTGGCAGAGAGCTTGGTGACGAATAAGAGAGGATAAGGGCAGAGAAAGATGAAGCGTGTTCTCGAGGCCACGCGCCTCGGAGCAATTTAGGAGATGTTTTATGGACCCTATAGCTGTGTCCGTTTCTTTGTGAAATTTGTGTCCAACTTTCATGCATTTTATCCCGTAATTTTTTGCTACTGTATTACGTCTTACTGAAAATGACAGAAAAAAGAATGTATAGACACGAAGGAAAAGTCTATTTACAATGGAATGGTAGTCTTAACGTCACAGATTTTTATTAAAACAATTGTCAACCATTCGCCACGTGGGAAAAGGGTTAAAAGGAATGTTTAAGCGTGCTTTTATTATAGCCTCGGTATCCGACGGTATATTTTATACCGTGAAGCTGCATTGAACTTTCAATTGAGAAAGCGTAAAAACGCTGTCAAATATAAAAAGCGTTGTGAGATAAATGTCTTGCCATAAACTATAATGCGAAGCAAGAACTTTTAAAGATGTAAGTCTCTTTAACTTCCACATGAAATACTTTATGTTACCTATTTATATTTATTCTGTTTTTTTTTCTGCTATAATATTTGTAATCCTGCCTAAGTATACAAAGTAATGAAATCTCTTAAGAGGATTATTAGATTAGAGAAGTATATAAATGGACATCAGATAAGTGCCTTGCCATAAATTGACGTAATGAACAAATAAAGAATTAGAATTCTTTTATTTGCATTACATTTGTATTTCATTATATGTATATTCTGTTACTTCTGTTAGAATATTTGTAATTCGCTATGCTCGATCGATGCGATCAATACGAAGCAAGAAGATCGTCTCCAGGATTGTTAGATGATAAAGAGATATCTTAGAATTTGGTCTCATGGCTCTCAAGCGCGTCATGGGAATGTTATTTTTACAGTTTATTCATTAACATATTTTATTGTGTTCTGTTACGTTACATAAAACTTCACGACTGAACTCTTTTAGTTTCCTTTATTCGAATATAGGAGTATTGCAAATTATTTATTTATTGTTAGTATTGCATATAATTTCATTAAGATTCTATCGCACGTACAATAGATATGTCATATTATTAAATTATTTATACATGTGCATTTTACAAATTAAAAATAAAATTAAATTTATAATGCAGACGTTAATTTTCTAAATTTATAGATTATTTATATGTATATTTAGATATATATAACTTCCAAACGATATTAATCTTAACGTTATTAAATATAAACTAGTAACTTTTATATTAAATAAGCTTTTCTAATATAAATTTCATATTTTTATATTTTCAAATTATTTATTTATTATTATTTTTAAAAAATTATATTTTTGTTTTTTATTTAATAGATTATTTAATAGATTATTTAATAGATATAGGTATGTAATGGTCAACGAGAAAGTTCTCATTCGGACACGTTCGGACACGTTTTATTTGAAAACAGAACGGGAGAGACCACGGCGCGTTCGGTGCGGTTCTCTCCGTCACAGTATTAATTTACAGTGAACATTTTTGTCCTTTCCAAACGGGGCTCTCGTCCGACGGGTGTGCGTGCAGTGCGCCAAGTGACACTATGCAGATCCCTTGTAGAGCCGTGACCGCACAACCACCCACGCACTTTAGTGCGTTCGAGAGGGCTGCTCCACCCATTGCGAGTCACTGTACACTTCCTTCTGCCAGGGAGGTCCGTGCAGACTCTGTGGTGATCCGGAACGATATATTTCACGAAATACATATTTATTGCGCTGAAATGCCGCAACGCAGCTTGCGCGGTTGTCAAGCCAGATAGGCGGTTAGCCAGTCAGTCGTTAGGAGATAAGCGACGGCACACAAGCTCCGATCCTTTAAACGTGTAGGATACTTGTCCTGCTCTCCCTTATGTGCCGGAGAGCGACAACTCTCTTCATAAAATAATACGAATTGTCGAATTTAACTGACTGTGAGATTATTGGCATTATCAATGAATTTTTTAAACCCGTAGCATCTATCACGTAACCATTTGTTCATTCACGCATTATACTTGTTGATAAATTTATGATAACTACACTGAAAAAAAATTCTGATTAAAAGCGGACGAATTAAAAAATCTTGTAGGATTCATCAAATATTCTGGTTATTATAAGTTATAAGTTATAAGGTATTGAGTTCTACCATAATAATCAGAATTTCTATTATAATAACTAGAATATTTGATCAATCCTCCAAGATTTTCTGATTCGTCTGTTTCTAATCGGAATTTTTTTTCAGTGTATTAATTGTATTGATATTATATTACAATGTTTGATATCGCACAATGATCACATTTGCGAAAACTTTAACATAAAAAATTTATATAAAAAATTAATGCGTAATTTACTTCTCTACGATTGTATTTATCAATGGAGCATCGATAATTTACCAACTTTTGCAATTCTGCAAATTTTAATATTGTAATTTTATAAATGTACATACAAGAGAAGCAGAAGAATAATATATCATATCATTTAGGTATTTCTTTAAAAATCTTGAGATTGAAACATCATCTCTGATGTTCTCACTTTAACGTTAATACGGCGTGAAGCTTTGATAATGTCATTTGATGTCTAAATTCAGCATTGTAAGATCAATTTTGCAGGATAAAATTTGCAAGACAAAGAATATCATTGTAACGTAACGTCTCAATTAAAAAGTAAAGCGTAACGTAATTGTTTGAAGTCCGCTCACCGGGCTCGATCTTATTAGCTCGATCGTTGAATGACAGAAAGCAGACGCCGCGTAGAAAGTGTCATCGCAGCCGCCGGCTGCCGTATAAACCTTTTAACACTGTCACGCAATAGCTGTGCTCTTTAGCGGCGTGCCGGCGGTGGAAGTGTTATGCGATCTATAGCTACCGTTATGACAGTTTTTTTTTGTATTTACGATTTACCAAACGCGCAGGCAAAATGCGTTAATGTATTTACAGGCTCGCAAAACGAAATCCTTCGCTAAGAAAAGAATTTTAAATAACGATGCACTGAAAAAAATTCTAGATAAACTTATAAAATTTATTTAGTAGGTAATTTTTAAAATATTTAGTTGGTATTACTAAATATAATAATAATAAAACATTTGATAACAATTATGAGCATTTCATTTTCATAATATTATTTTGTCATAATTATCTGTATGTTTAATTGAAACTATTTCACCAAGGTTGGTAACTTTTATCAAGACTGAATTATTATAATCAATTATAACTAATCTTTTTTTTCAGTGCGGTGTCATAAATGATAAGAAATCGTTATACATAATAAAAAAAATTGCTCTATAAATTATTAAATTAAAATTGTAAAAATTAAAATCGCTTCATGGGTATTTTCGGGATTATTATCAAATATGTCATTACGTTTATTTTTTTATGTACTTATCATACGCGTCGCTGCGATAGAAAATTAAAAGATAATGAGAATCATCGTTATTCCATTTTGCTTTTTACATCCATTATTTACCTACACTTGGCTGCGCAAAATGCACAACCGACTCTGCACGAGACATGTAATATCCAATATCGAAATTTGATGCAATTTAACGATGATAGAAATACGTGATTATACGTGGGCTGTTAATCGCACGACGATGACTATTTATGCGATATTACGTTCATCATATTCTCACGTAATTACGCAGCGAGGGTAATGAAGCGCTGAAGCGGGTGTGCCGTCAAAATGCGCTTCTGAATTTCATTCTTTGCTGTTTGAGTCATCGCGATAATCAGAAGCACGACTGAAGTGGGAAAGAGATTGTGAGAATTGGAAATTTATTAAAATAATGTAACTTTTATTTGCTAAATATTTGTTTGCAATTTTTCAAAATATATTGTTTGGTGATATCTGCTGACTGATTTGCCTTTTCTAGTAATATTACTGCTTTCCTTTCTATTTTTTCAGTTATATATTTCTGATTATTGTGATAATTAAAAAAAATAAAGATTACTCTTAAAAAGAATACTTTACTTTTAACGAACATTGCAAACTTCGTGCAAAACGAATATATATATTATAAATATATTTATATGTATGAATTGAATATATTGTTATTAAATATATCTATACATAAACTTTTACTTTTATAATAAATTTAAACTATTTATAATAAACTCTTACTTTTATACATAAAAAAAGTCACTTTGCTACAAAGAATTAAAGTTACGATTGCAAGGATTAAATGTTGAACGAGAGGGCGCTTCCCTCATCACGTCACGAATGATAATTGCAAGATTTGCGAAAGACAAGCATTCGAGTTGAAATGACGGAAAACCCAAGGGGGGCTGTATTCTGTCGGTACTCTATTCGGAACACGCCTTAAGGAAATAAAGGATTGTCGTCCGTCTTTTTCGGAAGACTTGTAGAAGCGGGGGCTTCCCAGAAATGGAGATTTCTCGCAATATATCGAGCGCACCTATATCAAAGCACCGTGGAAGCACGCGATTGCCGGTCTTCGTGCGCGCTTTGCACAGTGATAAGATTTCTTCGATAGCGCAAACGAAGAATTGATCGTGAACGAGAGAGCCTCCGCTTCTCTCAGGTTCTTTGTCGTTTCAAACATAAAAATCAAATATTTGCTTGAGATAATCCGAGCGTATCGGTAAAATAATAATGCACCTCCATAAGTAATTCCCAATTGCAATTTCTGTTTTATAATATGTAATCTACATCTCATAAATTATATATTAATTTAATATCGTTATACGAATGAAAGACGTGACGCATGAGTATATAATTTATTATCTGCAAAGGCTATAGAATCATTTATATAATTGAAGTAACGAGATTGTTGAGATTGTCGGTATATCAGTCTGGTTAACAATGTATCATCTGCGAACTAATACGGAGTTTGAAATTCCGATTTGAATGCAGAAAGAATTCACTGTGCACATCAATCGGTTTACATACCCTACATTCACGAGTAATTTAGAACACCGGTGTATCGAACTTATCCTCTACCCATTGAAAACGCAAGAATTTATATGACTCAATATCTGGCGGCACGATGTATCGCAGACACTCTTCGAAGTACGCTTCAAAGACAGGGCTGTGATGAGGAATCTTTCGGCTTGTGAAACACGAATCATATTGAAATTATCTCCCTCTAAGTATTTAATTCCATTAAATTTTAACAACTGCTGCATTCGCGCGCAAATATACGTACGTTGCACTGTAGGATAATAAACGAAAAAAAGAAATTAAGTGAATGATAATATAAATATAATAGCACAAACGTCATTTTTCAAATATTCTTAGATGCAACGTTAAAAGAAAGCTGCCCAGATAAAAAAAAATTGTATTTTTGGAAACCGTTTCATTCCTTTTCAAGGAAAAAAATCGCGAAAATTTCGTGATCAATTGCTTGTGAAACTGAAGCGATCGGCATTTTGAGAAAGATTTAATTTCGATAAACAGACTATTAAGTTTGAAGCTTTCTCGACGTGCACCTTGAAAGTTAAATTTCCGAGTTTTCTGGCCACTTTGCCTCGCTAATCACGGCCCTGCTCCAAGGAAGTCGCGCACTGTGTACACGCCGCGGTGTGCGTAGGTACACACACGTGCGAACCGCCACGCGAGCATAAAACAGCTTTGCGCCGATAGCGGCGCCTTTGATGTGCTCTCGTCCCCGACTACCTCCGCCGTAAAATTCTGAAACGCGCTGACGTACGTGCGCGTCGTGCCGCGGAATGCGGTGATCCGCCTTTGACGGACGGAACGATCGCTCATTCCCGCAACGAGATTGCTAATTTTCCCGATCGCGCTCTAAGCAGAACGCTATTTGAAAATCATAGACCAATGTAAATGATGAATAATGCAGATTCTGATGGACCCGGGTGGGAGGGTGG
>VBVR01000427.1:0-40904 GCA_011638315.1 Tetramorium parvispinum | reverse complement strand
AGGGTGGGGGGAGAAGGTTTCTGCAAACGGAAATTCGAAAGTCAGAGACAGCTGATAAGAATGATTAGGGACGCATTGTTTCCTTCCTCCCCTTCCCCCTCGTATATTTAACCCTTTGTGTGATATTGATTTAATTTCGGCGCATATTATATACGAAAATCGCTTCGATGCGTGACGGAGATCGGTGCGTGTCCCCGTTGACATTAAAATAGAATTATTATCGGCACGGTAGCACGGTTGGGCAAATGCTTGCTGAATCAGCAAAGGCCAGATAGCGGCTGATAAGAAAGTTACACGATATCGATACTCGATTTAATGGAGTGGGTGTGGCCATTCGGGGCCGAGTACAAGCTGCCGTCGAGGAGACATTATCGAAAACAATATATGCATCTGTGCTCTGTCGGCGAAGAAAAAAAGGATTCAAAGAGATTAATCGCCGCTTGATCGCTGTGCGTGTATCGCTGCCGCGAAAGTCACCTGGTTGTTCGTATTTGCGCGTCACACCGATGATTATGTAAGCTTTGCGTGACAGTATAGAAAGAGATTGTTGGGCCGATATCTCGAAAAGATACTTTCAATATTTTTCCTCAAGAGATACATTTCCTCAAAGTATCGTTTCCTAAAATCTTAAGGAAAAATATTTTGTGATAGACTAATTTTATTAAACCTTGAAGTAACACAAGACTTTCTATGAAAATATACAGCGAATATAAAAATCTGGGATATACAATAAAAGCAAGATAATAAAAAATAATGAAAAAAATAATTGCATTTACAAAGAAAGAAAATCGATGTGCAAAATGCGCAAGTTAATTAACGCGTATAAGATAATGAGAAACGATAAGAGCATGGAAAATAATATATTTAAAAAGTACAGCATTATTTGTATTGCTGAAAACATGAGCGTTTTTTGTAACGTTAATTTTAAGCATAATAATTATAAAATAGAAGCAACTTCTTTCATCAGGTTCTGCAAGAATTGCGCGTGCAGTTAAGAGGTTTGCGACATATATCGAATGAAAGAGCCATGCGTGAAAGAGAAACGCGATATAAACTGTTCGGTAGTTCAGGGGGAGGATTTTAAAGGTCTCTGTTTAAATTCACCCCACCCAACTTCGCGTATCGTTCCACACATGGGAGTTAAGTACGTGACATCTTACGGCGTATTGCCGCGTAGATATTATCTGAACGGGGCATATGACACCCCGAGCTGAGAGACCTGGCAGAAGCGATGGGCGTCTGTTAGGTCATTGAGACTAAGCAGATGATATCGCATATAAACGATTTGAAGTTTTAATAACGGGACAATGTATACCATCGAGTGTCGTGCGGATTCAAAAGGGATGATCGGTGAGGTCAATGAAACACTGCCGAAATATCGTTATTTCTGACGTTCTGCAAAATTTTTACAGGCATACGCGAGATTTTTCTCCCACACTGTCGACAAATAAATTTTGTTTATGCAATGCTTTAGATGAAAATTTATCATACTGTATATCAGGAGATATTAAATACATAAAAAAAAGGAGTAGTTTCACATATTTTCCACGTTTCAAAATTAAAAATATAAAAAGAAGTATAAAAATATAAAAGAATATAGAAATATAAAAATGCAGAATTCATAAATCGTTTATTTTTTAAGAAATGCGTGACTGAATAATAACTTTACAACGCTTCCTTATTTTTTAGTCCTTAATTTTTTAGTGTTGGGGTAAGTAAGGTAGCCAGAAATACGTTTTTTTTTTAATTTGTGTGTGGTCCGAAACGCTAAAATTTCTATGTGATTAATGAAAGAAATAGTTAAATCTGGTTGACCCAAGTGCGTATTAGGTTTAAAATAGAATAGGAAATTTTTTCTTTTTTTTTCAGTAACCTGAATCCTACGAAATTTAACATCTGTGGTCGAGAATAGGAAAGCGAGAAATCAGAAAATTACTGTGCCTGTTTTTCAAGTGGCAGTGGTCCCGATAGGCTTCTAGAATGCCACTTGAATAGTGTCGAATTAAATACGACCATTTCATCTTTTTTTAAGAACCTTAGACTTGAAATGAAATGATAACACTATTCGCAATGACGTATCAACGGGTATTTTTAACAATTGTTAAATAGTTTCACACATTAGATTTCTAATTTTAATCTTACTAATATATTTTATTAATAAATGTTATATAAAAACTATATATGACAACTGAAATGTAGAAATTTAATAAATTATTTATAATAAGATTATTATATCTCTCCAAATAAATATATCAACTTATTTAAATAATTTTTAAGTTGTAACAAGCTAAAATTATTATTATATATATATCGACACAAAAATTATTTTAGTATATAAGTATGTTATAAACATTTTTTATATATATAATGTAACATATAAAATATTGAATATATATATATACTGATTTTCAAGAAATAAATTGACAAATTTCGAAATATTTGTCGAATTGTCCAATAAACTACCTATTAAAAATCTCTACTTATATCTATTAATTTTTTAATACTTAAGTCGATTATAAATACTAAATAATTTGCTCTAGTTTTGTAGCAATAGTTGTTATTCACAGATAATCGAATTTATCTCTTTGTTAAATATAATCTTCTTTCGTGCTAGCTTACTCCACATAAAATGCTTCCATTTAAATCACAGCCCACGCCAAGTTGTGAAAAACTTTTCACCTTTTGCCACGAGGGCAGTTAGTTTTGAAAGTTATGCTGTAAACAGACTGTCACCGTCTGGTGAAAATGTCAGTGTCTCGAGTGTTCTTCGACTTCGAGAGGACCTGTAAATAATCTGTGAATGATATGGGAAGAAGATGAGGAAAAGAAATGGAGTCAGCATACTTTTCTGTGTAGTCAAATACTTGTTATTTCAATATTTCAGTCTTCCGAGTTTCCCGAGTCTCTCGAGAGCCACTAAAAATTCTTTTAATCAGTGACTGTTTTTCCCAAAGACAACAATTGTCGATCATTTTACAGATATCAATTTGAGAGAAAATTATCCGAGTGATTATTTTAATTGAGATTTTTTTATATATATAAAAATAAGCTCCAGATCTATTAAATATATTCTAGTAAACATACATTTTTATATGCGCGCAGAATTCTCCGTTACCTCCCGTATTCGCAACGTTAAACATGCAACGTCCAGCGGAGTATCCTCTAGAAGAACAA
Source organism: Tetramorium parvispinum (assembly GCA_011638315.1). Lineage (NCBI taxonomy): Eukaryota > Metazoa > Arthropoda > Insecta > Hymenoptera > Formicidae > Tetramorium > Tetramorium parvispinum. The sequence continues at coordinate 37,730 of VBVR01000427.1, read as the reverse complement.
AAATGGTTTTAAATTTGTTAACTTTTTATGAAAAAAAATATTGGGTAAAAGAAAAAGCTCAGGACGTGTATGTATAAATATGTAGGTACTGCCGTTTCAAAAGAACTTTAATCCGACATGTTAAAGAGAGGAACGGGAAAGGCGTGTGCTCTAGCAAGTATATGTTCAATTTGGTAGTTCCAGTACCTGTGTAGTTTTGCAAGGAGTGGCAGAGCGCAAACGAGAGATGAGTGAGAGAGAGAGAGGGGGGGAGAGAGAGAGAGAGAGGGAGAGAGAGAGAGAGATAGATGGATGACGGCGACGTACAAAGACGCTTCAGGGGTGACGAGAGCGTGCGAAGGGGGTGGACGGGCGGCGAGGGGATCTGCCTGCCTGATGGAGCTTGAAACTGAATTAACCATCCCCGCCCGGGGCCCGTGATCTCGTCGCAACCTCATCTCGGCGACCATTATATTTGTCTTTGTATGCTAAACATTTTGTGGAATTATACGAGACAGGTTTCGAAGAGTCGTCTCTCCCTCTACTCTCTCCCTCGCTCTCTTTCTCTCTCTTTTATTCCTCCTTTCTCCCCCAATCCTTCCCTCATCCTATCTCTGCAGCGTGATCGAGAAACGATAACGATTACACAGGGCATTCCTCCCTTGTGCAAGATTACTTTCCAGGCGAAAAGCGATCAGTGAAATACCGTCAGTTTCCCATACACTCTTTTTTATGCATGTCGGAAGAATTTATGGGCAACGAGCGGAACTGTGCTTGCATTTGAAGTTCGCAAAGTTCGGAGAAATATCCTGATTAAAGAATAAGACACGAATAATCGTGGTATTATTGAAATTTTTCTTGTTTCATCATTCGCGAGAAGTTTTTTTTACATCAATCTTCTAAAAATCGATCTTCTAAAAAGTTGATCTTTCGAGGCGTACATGAAATTATATATTTGTCCGGTTTTTACGAATGTGATATGTTGAAAAATGAATGAAGAAAGTTTTGTTTAATTTTTGATAAGATATTGAAAATTATATAAAAATTTATTAGTGTAATCGACAGTATTATTACAGAAAAGAGACGTTGAGTAATACAAAGAATATGTAAACGGAGGAAACGTGAGATTCGACATTTGAAATATCATCGCAAATAGCGTGCTACGTCATTCCGCGCGATCATCAACACTTCCTACTCAATTTACAGATATCAATGTGTTTCTCTGTTGGTGTCATACTGTCTGTGCTGTTATAAATCGATAAATAGATAAGATAATCTTTAACACATATTGTTACCGATAATAACTGTCTATATCATGCCGCGTGCTAGCTGTCGACTTTCTCTGTGTTCGTCGAAACGATATTTTTAATTTAATCAACATTTTAATCAATCATTAGAAAGAGAGAGAAATATTCTTATTAGAAGAATTTTTTCCAAAATTAAGTTTTAAAAATTAAAATCTATATATTCTATATTTATTTTTAAAAATGGTTTCTCTTTTTCTCTCTGATTTTGGATTTTATTTGTCTTATACACACAGAAAAATATCATTCTACAGACGAGAGAAGACGAGAGAGAAAAGCAATTGCTTATTCTATTTTATTTTGTTTAAATAATAGTTTTCTTCAGCAAAGAATATTTTCTTAATAATAGTTTAAGATACGTATGATATATAAACTTACCAAATACTTAGAACAAATATACTTACTTACAGGTAGTATATATTTTTCTGTTTGTAAGACAATATAGTACAGTTATCTTGCATTAAAGATCAAGCATTTAATGCTAAATATTGGATATAAAAGCAGGGATTTAAGCGATAAAAATTAAAAAAAAACAGATATGTGCCGTTATCTTAATAAGAATTCTTTTAATTCCAACATTGCTTTAACAACTTTTGACGGCTTAAGATGCGTATGATAATGACGACTTGATGCTGTAAATATCGTAAAAATCAATCGTTTACCAAACAGGTTCCATCAGTTTGTTCTCATTAACACAGCTTACCGTAAAGATTCATCTTCCTTGACGTTGATGTAAATTCGTGGCGAATGTATCGGTAGCATCGATATCCCAAATATCATGCTGCGCCGCATCGTTAACGCATAATGAGATTACTGGACCATACGTCGGAAAGAGTATTGGACGAGGACGAGGAAGATGGATTATGCTGTTAAGAGTAAAACAAATGCTTGTCCCAATTAGTAACACTATACGGCGAAACAATGTTGCTACGCGTTATTAAGAATGATTAATCTGTTAACGTTGGCTTTCGAAAATCTGAAAAATTAAAATATCTTAAATTCTCTACATTTGTTTTATAGAAAATTAATGTAATCAGTACTAAATTTTCACAAAAAAAGTGTATAATTAATATTTCTACAGAAAATTCTACATACAATTAATACTCGCGAAATTTTCAAAGAAATAATTTTGTTTCATCATATTTTAAATAATGAACGATGAATACACACATTTTATTTTTTATCGGTTATTATCTCGAAATATTAAAAGCGAGGCACAGACCTATTCGACTGGAATACGATGACAATCCGCATTGTTTCGCGAAATGTGCCAGTGGCGCCATGTTGTTTATATACTAATGGTTCGTGATATGTAATCTCTATCTACGGTAGGGGTGGTTTTGTGCCCGTCGACTCTGTGGTTGGCTCGCATGAAAACTTGCGTGAGTCGATTACCCGATGCACCATGCTGGAAACATGCTCGTCCGTTCACTGCAATGGAGTTTGTAATAACAGAATTGCCTCGATTTTCACATGTATGCACACGTGTGTCGGTTGTAATATGTACATATATACAACGCGCGCGGCTTTACCTTCGCGTATGAAAAATTGTCATTTATCCATTCGAACGTATTTTCTTTTCATCGTATGATTTTATCACAATTGAGTCAAAATCGAAAGAAAAACTTCTGATATCAGTGCATCTCTAAAAATAGAAAGAGCCCTTAGCAGTTCTATAGATACATACACTGAAAAAAAATTCTGGTTAAAAACGGACGAATCAGAAAATCCTGTAGGATTGATTAAATATTCTGGTTATTACATAGAAATTCTGATTATAAATAGAACTCAATACTTTATAATTTATTGAATTAATTTATTATTATTTATAAAGTATTGAGTTCTATTATAATAACCAAAATTTCTATGATAATCAGAATATTTGATCAATCCTAAGAGATTTTTTTTACTTATAATTTAATGAATTAATTTATTATTATTTACAAAGTATTGAGTTCTATTTATAATAATCAAAATTTCTATAATAATAACCAGAATACTTGATCAATCCTACGAAATTTTCTGATTCGTCCGTTTTTAACCAGAATTTTTTTCAGTGTATGATTCTCTTTTCGAGGCTTCAGCAGAGGGAATTTTATTAAAATTTTTTAGCAATTATCCGTTAAACACCGAGCTTTTTTCCCCCGTGTTTCCTCAACGTAAATGATTTACTGCCGGATCGAGAAGATAAAGACAGATACGGTCGGCCGATCTGTCTTTCAGTTTCGGGGGGGACGATTGTACAGCCGTCATTTACGGCCCGTGGCACCCGAACTTAACGAAGTACTCGCGCTAATTTACACGAGATTACGTGTAAATTTTACCGACAAGCCAGCGCGTACATACATACGTGTATGGGCGTACACACGTTCCGCGTATTCGCATTCCGTCTCTCATCTCGGCCGCAGCGTTTACAACTTACGTCGTCGTTCATAGCGACAAATCCTCCACCCCTCTCCTCCTCCTCCTCCTCCTCCTCCTCCCGCTCCTCCACCCTCTCTCCTCCGCGCCCCCGCGTCTTTTGACGCGTGGCGACGACGGCGGCGGGAGAGCGCGCGTTGTCCGCGGATGGGTAGCGTCGCGACGCCCCGCGGGGTCACCCCAACCCGGAAGCTCCGCCCCTGTGGAAGTCGCCGCCAACCGGCGTATCCAGCGTACGGGGCTACGGTAGGAGGAGCCACCGTGTCGTCGTCGTTGGCGCCAGGTAAACGGCGATCCTGGTCCCGGCCGTGGCACTCGGTCGCTTAGTATCGCTCCGACTCTCGAGTAAATATCTTCTTGTTCCTCTTTTTTTTTCTTTTCCTCCACGGGGCTGCCTTTCTCTTCCTCACGGCTGCGCCTCGACCGCGCGTTCCAGCCGCACGCACGTTGCTCCGGTTTTGTACGGAAACCTATGTGGATCCCGCGTGGGAGGCGTCGATCATTCATGATCGAACGTTTCTGAGGTGACCGGTCGTTCTCGGTGTCGAGGAGGCTTTATTGCGGTGCTTCGCGCACGAAGGCGCAGGGGAGGAGGATGCAGATGGAGACGAAGACGGAACCGCTGACGCCGCCGCAAACGCCGCCGACGATCGACCGACCGATGCATCAGCAGCATCAGCAGCAGCATCAGCAGCAGCCACAGCAGCAGCCACAGCAACAGCAGCAGCAGCAGCAACATCATCAGCAGCAGCAACAGCAACATGTAGTTTTTGCACCCTCGAAATGGGCCAAGTCGAACTTCCTCAACGCCAGATACGTTCAGCAGCCGCAGCATGTTCAGGCGACGCACAATGTCCCCAACACCTATCAGACACCTACCGCCCTCCTCAGTACCTGGCTGAAGGACGCGGCCCTTTTAACGTTTCGCGGCTGCTGTCGCCAACCACCTTATCTGTACTATCAGAGCCATCCGGGCGTGTTCCCGGTGCCGCCGCCGCCGCAGCCGCCGCCGTTCCTCGCGCGGAGACCCACAGGTCAGAGGCCGAAGAAACAGTTCATCTGCAAGTTCTGCAATCGACAGTTCACGAAGAGCTACAATCTGCTGATTCACGAGAGGACGCACACCGACGAGCGGCCGTACTCGTGTGACATATGCGGAAAGGCTTTTCGCAGACAGGATCATCTGAGGGATCATCGGTAAATATTCATCATTCTTTTTCAAAATGCACGCAATTCTGATAGTTCAGTGATGATAAATGCCTTACGTCGACGTGGTGCAATTATGTTCACGTAAAACGGAAATTGTAAAATCATTGGGAAGGTAAGGTAATAAATTTATGAAAAGAGAACCGCACAATTTTAATACATATAACTCGGCGGCTTATTAAATTCAACAATAATGCAATAGCGAACTTAAATAAACTTGAATCTTAATCTGATTTTTCCACAACTGAAATTGAAAGTAAAAGAAAGAAAAAGTAAATGAAAATTGAATTGATAGTAAAAGGTTTAAAAATAAAAATAAGTCGAATTGAAAAAAAAATGTAATTTTAATAGCATTTATCATAATAATATATTAAGAATAATATGATTTGTGTGTGAATTAAAGAATATTAAAATATCTACGGATACACATATACATACCCACACAAATGCATTAAAATAACAGCAATTACGAACATTAAAGAAATAAATGTTATATATATATATTATTCGAGAGAATTTAAAAACAGATTGTAGCTATTTGGAGAGTGTCCATGAAAACATTTTCTTCGAGTGTTCCCAGGTACTTTCCCGGGACCGTCTACCTATTCTTTAATTATTTGTCTTTTGCCCTTGACTTGTTAAATACATCTATCTTCCAAATCTTGAAATTCTTGCGATCCCTTGTGACTTTTAGAAAGTATTTAAAATACAGATACAGTATTTAAAATACAGTAGGTTATAATCGAAACATTTCATGATGGTTTTATTTTTACATAAATATTGATGATTTCCTGGATGAATAATATTTTTATATTATTCTACACGTTTTAATTTAATTTTTTTGATGAATAAAATGAAGAATATATTGAATATTGCAAGAAAAATTCTTAGCATATTGAAATTCTTAGAAAGTAGATTGTGTGCAGCTTAATAGTGTTTTTCTGGAAAATAATTAATATTTTTAGAAAATTTTTTTAGAAAATTTCTATTACATTTAAGCTAATTTGCTTACCTGCCAGTTAATAATTCGAAAATACTTTTTTTTCGTCGTAATAATCATTTCATAGTAGTCGTTATTAAATTCTGAATGTCGGATTCATTCTGCTAATTCATTTATCCAGCCTGGTATAATTATCAATCGATTGTTATTATATCTGGCTATTATAGTAGACTGAATAATTTTTCATAACGAGTACGTATATCGCCTGCGGCCCATCTACCGTGATGCTATACGATGATATATTGGAATATCTTATAATTTAAAAATATTTCACTAAAGTAGATATTACAATATTACATTTCTATAACAGTTATTTATTGTTTGGAAATATTTATTTTGAACAACGTTTTAAACGTTTCTCAAATATTTCTGAAATGTGTTCTCTATGTGATTACATATACAAAAATAAAACCAAGTTAAGCATATGTATCAGCATTATATATGTAAATCAATAACTGAGTTATTATGATTCAGTGATTACATTCCCTAATGTATAAAATTGTATAAAATTTCGTAAAAAAATTGAAAACAAATTTCTTGCATTGATAGCAAAAATTCTTGTTCCATTTATAAGAACTGTGTACAAAGATGTCCATGCGGATCATATATTTATCGATATCGATGCTTTGTATCATCCGTATACCTGTAGGAAAACAAAAAATATCCTTCCTTTTCCTTTTGCACTCATTAATTATTAATGTGCATGTGCAATTATGTATAGATTAAAAATGAAAGAGAAAAACTGACATTAATCGAAACTATTTCGAGAAAGAAAGCAGGAATTATCGAGCGTTATAAACGAAGCGAAAATTACTTATAAAATTATTATTTATCAAATCATAGAATACGTGTGTATGTACAACTCGCGTATAATTATGAATATTATCGGACTCTCTCTTTTTTTTTCTCTTACGAAAAAGTAATAAGAGATTATCAGCTCAAATCCGCGAGGGCTAATGCATTTTATACATTTTAGATATATACACAGTAAGGAGAAGCCGTTCAAATGCAACGAATGCGGCAAAGGGTTTTGCCAAAGTAGGACTCTGGCGGTTCATAAAGTCATGCATATGGAGGAGTCGCCGCACAAGTGCAATGTATGCGGTCGGAGTTTCAATCAGAGGAGCAACCTGAAGACGCACCTTCTGACTCATGACGTTCCGCAGGATCTCAGGATCGAGACGTCGGTGTCATCGGATTCGAGGATCATGTCTTCTACAGAAGTTAGACAAATGGCAGAGCGGGTGAGCGGTCTTCTACCGATACCGAAGAGCAGTACGCACAAACTCGGCTTCACTATAGAGGACATTATGAGACGTTAGAGACTATAATTGTTTTCAATTTCAGTCTGCGTACATTTCACCTTTGCGTTTGTTTTGTATCACAGTTTCTCATTTTCGGTAAAGATCTACGAATTAAGTTAAATTAACTCATTATTGTAATTATGTTCTTTAATTCGTAACGGTCTTCCAACACCAACTGAGCTGGTTTCAAGAATGTCGAGAAAAAATTGTTGGTAATAATTTTAATTTTTCCTACGAGTGTCACTAATTCAATATTCAAATGTATTTTCCATATTTAATTGCAATTTAGTTGTTTTTCTATTGATGTTCACTACTCGCATTCCTCTCGCCTCGTATGCCAATCTTAACGAGCTATTACAAGGTGTGCGCAACATTTTTTGCCTCAAAAACGTATAGATATCTTCTTAGTGCCAATGAAATATTTTTCTCCTTAAATAGCTTTCTTATTATAATTATAAATATATAAATAATTAAAAATTATATAAAAATTACTTTCTTATTATTATATGTATTTATATATAATATATGTATATTATATATATATTATTATTATAGAAATTCTTATAGAAAACAAATATAATTAATAGATAATAATAAATGATTATAAATTATAATTTTTTTTCTATAAGATTTTTATAATAATGACACTTTATTTAAAAATCGCCAATTATATGTACAATCATATTGCATTTTGACGACACTCGAATATGCGAACATTTTGTACGTATACAAATATGTAGTAATATAAAATTATAATTATATAATTATATAGTACGCATATTTATTATACGACTGTTTCTGAGGCAAACTATTGCAACTTTGTTATCCACGTTAAGCATGAATGGCATGGGGAAGAGTATCAATGAAAATTAATTTAAAAGTTGCAATTAATTCGAACTATTGTTTTATATAATGATGCGAAGTAATTCGCTACTTCATACTTCAATACTGTAAGAAAGCAAAGATCAATTAAACCAACTTGCAAATTTTTCTTTTTTCGTATGAACAAACTTTACATATGCAAACCGCATTTGTTGATAGATCAGCATTCTCAAGATTCAAATTAATTCAAAATTAACAAGACGCAATAAAGGTATGATACTGTAGTTACAAAGAGCGAAATTACAACTTTGAACTCTAAACAACGCAAATTACAATGATAATATTGACGTTAATAATGGTACAGCAAGGATAAATACTTGTTTGAAGTTTTATGCAATAGTATAGTATTTTAAATAGAGACGTTGCAGACTGCTATCAAGTACAATTAACTTGTTATAATTTGCATTTGCTTTTAAGAGTCTGTTATGTCTAGTCAGAGAGTTAACATTTTTCTAAAATTATCTTCCTCTCACTTATATCTTGTTTTCCTACAGAAAAGATTACATGAACAAAATGATTTCAGGAGAACTGTGCGCATTTAACAAATTTTCTATTTTAACACGTGCAAGAAAGAGATTTTATTTTATTATGTGTACGCAGATTTTCGTGTATATTCTTCTCTTTGTAAATATGTTTCGCAAATATTTATATTATATCGTGACACATAATTAGTATTATATTTATATTATATTTTAAATGTATAATTAATATTATATTTATATTATCATATAGATATATAATTAATTATATTTATCATACATATTTATATCAAATATTTATACTATTACGTTTAAGAATAAGTCTTGTGAATATTCAGCGAAACTTTTGATTCTTCTAAGAATTGCGTATGCGTTCATATGTACAATGTCCCATAGATAACTTTGATACCTTCTCGAAGACGCGACAAAATACCTGAGGCAAAATATTGTACCATGTTGAGTCATTTTGTCATAAAACGAAGGTATTTAAAATGTTTGTAACAAATGGGACAGACTGTATATGTATTTCTAGATATATACATTATATTATTATATTAGACACCGTAAACTTATAGTTCACACGAAAACAGTATTCACTGCGCGTCGAGTCGAAATTTTGTCGCATTTTATTTTATATATTTTTTTTCTGACTTATGATGCTGCTGCTAGTTTCATTTCATTTTCTCCATAAAGTATCGGTACTGCACAGACCTCACGTGTACAATCGTTGTCAGTCGAGGATATTCCCAATCTCCGATGTTTTCCGACATAATTTATTCTCGCCGCACATCAAGAGAAATCTGAGGATCACCGCTTCAAGGCGCGCGAGCGCCGCACAAAATCTCAATTAAGAATCAAACTGGCGAAACTGGCTGACTCGAATAAGGTCATTCGAGGCTCAAACGCGACGTGTTCGTAAATCGAGGTATTTATACAACGTAACTCACGTATCTGTGTTACAAAGTTCCGTAAATAGTTCGTGTCATACGTCTCATTGTTGAAATACGTTGCTTGTATGGGATTAGGGGCGAGGAGAGACGATACAGATTTAATTGCGCGTAAATCACAACCGTGCCGCGCGAGAAGAGCTCCGAACATTTTACCGGTTTCCAAACCGTACGGTATCCAATTCCTAAAGTGCATTCACCATTCGTCCGCAAGGCGTCGAGATAATTAATCGTTTCTCGACGAGACAACGATCTGTGCCGGGAAGGTGCGACGTTACCGTGCTTGTCCTGTATATCGACGGTGTTAATCGGGTCTCTCCGGGTCGCTTGATATCTCGGTTTCCCGTAAAATTAGAAATTTAGATCAGATAAGGGCGGGAGGAGGACATTTCCTGGCCAGTTAGCCGCGCCACCTTTCCCTTCGATGCCACCGGCGACCAGCGCGACAGTCCCACAGACTTCTTTTTCTTTTAATCTTGGAAAAGATACTGCTATATAAGATACTGCTGTCCGTAGACCACCCACGTCTCTCACGTACAGGGTGTATAGAGAACTTTCGTAATTTCCGTACAGACCGTTCGGTGAATTTGGAAATCAGTTTTCGAGACGTTAGGAAAATTCGATGGAAAGAATAATGTCTTTTCAATATTTAGTATCAATAATTAATTTTTTTTAAATTAAGATTTCATAGATATAAATTGATTATTTATCTGATATTATGTTAAACAGTTTTAAGAGTTTTGAAGTTAATATTGACATATAAAAAACGTATGATCAGTAATGATTCAATTAAATAGTAGTCAGTAATCCAGTTCAATTCTAATTACAAAGATCGAGCCTAAATTTGTTAAAGAGTCTATAGTTGTGACAAGGTACTTGTGACACACCCTGTAGGTTCGATTTCGACTTGATTCCTCCTTTCTCATTTTCACTTAACGCACGTGTTTCCCAGTTTCGACTCGTACGTTGAGTTACCAACTAATTTAAGATCGTTGTAAATATTTATATTCGTGTAGATAGTCTGTCTGTAGGTGTGAACTGTCTTCTTCTGTCGTGTAGTTTCGTCGTTCTTCAGTCCGATGAAGTCGCTTGTGCTCTTATCGGCGCGCTGAATGTATAAAGCGCATTTAAACGGCTATCGGACTCAGCGCGGTTATCTGTTATTGTACGATCATACCAAATAGAATGAGAGGAACAAGAGAATACCTCACGCTAGTCGATCGTAATGTATATTTAAATGTTGTTGTTATTAATTGAAAATAAAAACTATTCGAAACGAAATGACTCGTTAACGCAGCGACACTCCCGTAGCTTTGAAAATCTTCATCTTCATCTCGTAATTGTAATATAACTTATTGTTAGTTTTAGACTTGTTCGCGTAATTTTACATATATTTTTCTTAATTATGCGACTTGTGATAATGATGTACGTATTTCCGTTCTAATCGTACAAATTTTTTAAACTTGTGTAATTTTACATACTTCTGTGCAATGTTCTCGCACATTGTCCAGAAGAGCGGAATAATTCTGGCTCGTTAAGTGAGAGGGAGAAAGAGAGATGGAGAACGTTCGACGTATCCGGGTTCAATTCAATCTCGCAAGAGTAAACAAGAAGTAGTTCCCTCGGCGATCCCTTTTCGACGCAAGTCGTTACGTGGATCCACGGGAACGAGGCTAACCATCATTCCCGACTTTCCCGACAATAGCCGGCAGTTAACGCGCTTGCCGGTCAGTTAGTACTGTTTAACTTTAATTAATTCTCGCGCCTTCCACGGACAATAAAGCGTGATGAAACGCCGTACAAACAAGACGTTGCGTTTCCCTTTGCTCCTTCATCATCGAACTAATTCCGGACCTTATCGTCACGTTGTTTGCTCCTTTTCTGTTTATAGACGTGTTGACAACGCGCTTCTTCCACGTAATTTTGAATTAAATTAGCGGATTCAATATTGACAAATCCGATGCAATAAAACATATACACGATAGCGATCGTCATTATTGAGTACGATTTATGTCGATTAAGCAGAGTGTTTATTACAACATTTATCATTTAACTTGCAGAAATTCTTATCTTGAATTTATAACAGTTTCTTTTTCTCAATACTCATGGTAAAAATATTTATTTAATTGAAAATAATGTATAAAAAAATTTCGCAAAAGTTCTCTCATTTTCTATGTCAAATGATGCCGAAGTAGTACTTATTTCAATCTTGCAACAAAATTATTAACCACATATGTGCTTTCAAGCTTTAGCAACCGCGCAAATTATATCTCACCATGTAATTTTACGATTCGACAGTTTAACACAGTTCGGGTCAACATAAAATGTAAAAAATAATCACGCAATTTCGTAATCGCCGATAAGATAGTTGGAGAACATATATAAAGAGAAGACATGTTTCAGGAGTAGTGAGAGAAACGTGGGAGAGAGAAGGTGGGATAGAAAACGGGATGGAATGATGAATGGAAATGAATTTCGTAGGAGAAGGAAGACGAATGGAGACCGTCCGGCTGTGTACCCTTTACCGTTTCCCCTGAGGGAGACGATTTAATTACAATAATCACAATGTTACGGTTCCTGGTATTCTGCCCGGAGCATAGCGACTTGTCCCACGGAAGAGAGGCTAATCGTTTTCCTAAATCGAGGATACTATTTCGCACAACTGTCCGATGCTGTTTAATGATATCGTGGGCGATCCATTTTGCCTAATAAAAACAGAACGACGCTGCTGCATTCAACGATTTGTTGTTTTTTTCATTTAACCCTCCCTTATTTGAAAAAAAAAATTTTTATTTCAATTTTCTCTGAGAAGTTAAAATGTATCTTTGCAAATTATTCTGTGTAACGTATCATAATAATTTGTGTTCTCAATAATAATACAGTTTTGCATTTTTATTTGTCAAATTTGTCTTTTATTTTAGTAATATTACGAAATACGCCGTAACAGCAAAGAAAACACATCATTATTCTACCGATTGATGTGCGTACATATTGAATATTTTTATAGATTTGGATAGTTCATATTGTATGTGCATCATATTCTGCAAGCAGAAATAAGATGGACATAAAAATAAACGCGGGCGCGGCGTGTGAAAGGGGCGAAAGCTCTCGAGGGGAATTCGAGGTAGCGAATCCGCAAGCGACTTCGCAATTGTGGGAGTTAGCACCGTGGAATGTCATGAAATCCCTTCCCTTCTCTCCCTCCCGGGTCCACCTTTGGAGCTCTAAAATGTTAACCACAGATTACCCGGTGGATTAGATCGCTCAGTCGGGCGAGGCCCCGAGCTACGATTGCAGGGCAAAAAAAGGACGGGGAGAAGGAAGAGAAGCTGCCACGGTCCCCTCACGGTGCTCCGCGTGTACCCTCTTATTAGGGCGTGAGCCTTATCTAAGGGTCACAGCGCCCCGGCGACCTCGTGGGTCCCACAGGGACCACGAGGTTCGTCCAGAATTCCAGGAGTTGTTGCGACCGCTACGCACAAGCCACAGACAACCGGAGCACCGTTGAGTCTTCTTTCAGGCTTCTGAACACTAATTTCGGTCACCTTTCAGATAATGATGATGAGGATGAACCGTGAAGTAATTACCAGCGAGAAAGGATGAGGGGCGAGAGATATTTGGTTCCGCAGATCGGTCGAAAGTTAGGCGAATGTCGTGAGAAATCGAAAGGTACTAAAGATAAGTTGCAATAGAGAAATTACGAACTTGATACTTTAAATACGTGTTTATCAAGTTTATATATGTATGTTTAAAGTGATTAACATTCTTGCAGAAATCTTCATGGAATCATGGTATTTTGTGGCCCAGATTCTTCCGCCTTCGCCCATTACAATCATTTACCACAATGACTAAATAATACTATATTCTACTTATATACTGTACAATTTCTAATATATTTTTTGCATTCATAAATAGTGAAGTGTATGCAACGCCCTAAAAATAGCATTAAAAAGTTAAAAAATATATGTACATTCACAATAAAATAAACCTCTATCTCACTCTAACGTAAAAAATATGTTTAGCATCATAGAAATCTGCGTTATACTCATTGTTAGAAGATTTATTATTAGGATGTAAGTGTGTATGTGTAAATTTTATAAAACTAAATAATCTTTCTGTATATATACACGCATATATAAATTATATAAATTATATATGTATAAATGCATAAAAATGTTTATGATTTATATTATTCGTTTTCGCAAAATAAATCATTTATATATGTATGATTATACACTTCGCGGAAGTGTCTCTGCTTTCTACATAATTTCTATAGGTAAGTAACGGTTCCCGGACTTTCGCGGCCGTCGCGTCGGGGGGGAACGATTAAAAGTCGGGCGATAAATTTTCGGAAAATTAAGAACTTCGCTGCCGGCCGGGTGAAACCGGTACGGATAACGTTCAGGACGGAACGCGTAGGAGCTGACCCGCCGCGGGCCCAGGGCCTGTGGTTAGGGCGGTACAGCGACCACTCTTTTTTCAGGCCCCGACGATTAGGTAAACTGTCTGTGCCCATGGCGCGAGGTGTGTGCCCACATTGTCGGGGCTCCTCGCTCCTCGGCTATGCTATTAGTTAGTAGTATAGTTTAAACTCGGGACATCGCGCGCCGGATCGCGCCAGGGGTGCGTCGGGGGTGCGCCGCGCCGCAGAAGAGCCAGAAGATGGGAAGACGGAAAGCGAGAGGGAATAGGGAGCGAGCCCCACCCTTTTAAACGTCGCTAATTCGGCGACGGACTCCGTTGGCATCGCAACCCTCCTCAAGCTGTGCAAAAAACGACGACGGAAATGGGAAAGCGGGCCGGCGCGGCGGGGCCTTACCGGCACCACCGGGCTCTACCGAAATAAAGGGTCTCGAACTCCTTTTCGATTCCTCGGATTCCTTTGACGATAATCGATCGTCTACCTTGCTTCTCCTTGCCCGCCCTCGCGTGCTTCCCGCGCCGTCAGCCAAGATCGCTCTCATTTTCTACGCTCGTGCAGTTTCTTTTTTTTCCCGAATAGTCAGGCAGGGAGGGTGAGAGAGGGCGGCTCTCCGGTTCTTTCTTCGGTTGTTCTCACCCTCGAAATTGCCGTGATCGGTACCGATATACGGTCCATTATCGACGGTGCAGCGCGCGCGTCAGCCCGACGTAGTTTCTCACACAGTTTGCCTGCCCAAAGTCGTCGCCTGTGTCACCCGCGCGGATGCAAACGCGCACCCCACCTTCCCGGAATATCATCGCCGCCTTCCGATTGGCGCGTTTGGCTCTTTGTAGTCGGCGGCTGCCGACAAGCGCATCCACCAGCTGCTACCCTCTAACGGAGAAGCTCGCAACGAGCGTTTATCTTTCGTAATTCGAATTTTGCGTACGAGCTTGCGACTTGAAAATGCGGCTGAAAAATCGTGTAAAACGCGCTCATATTATTTTCTTGGGTAGTATATTTATAAAGTCCGATATTATATTTAAGATCCTTTTAAGTCTGATTTTAAGATTCAATCAATGAGATGATCATGTAGCATTCTATAAGATCGTACACTTCGGGATATGATCTTAAATAAAAATATAAAATCTGAAGATTGTATAAATATCGCTCTGTGAAGATCATTTACGATCTTATTTAATTGTAATGAAAATCAAATGGTCGCATTTAAGTATATGAATGGCATTTGTACGCAGTGATATGAATCCATATGAATCGTACCCAGCAAACACAGACCATTACAGTAATATTGTAGCAACGTTATAACATTGCAGCAACATCACAGCAATTTTGCAATATTGTCACGATGTTACTGGAATATTTTGCGTTTGCTGGGTAATTTGGATCTTGATGGAGAATCTTCAAGATAGCTTTGTCCGAAAATATTATTTCTAACGATGTATTATGTATAACGAGGTTTGAAAAATTATCATCTATCTGGATCGAATTAAAGTTTCTTTCCAAGAAAAGTTGTTAGTGATGTAAGATGAGCGAGTAGGGTTTTTAAAAGGTATTTCCCTAATGTCTAGATCTATAAACAATCCTCTGTAACTTTCCTTTAAAGCTGAAAATTGTACGTGGGATGGGGGCCGGAATTTGAACTCGGGACCCTTGCGTTACTAATCACTCGCGTTAGCACAGAGCCACGCGTCATCCCAAGAAAAGTTGCTACGTAAGTACCTATTCTTTTGATGATATATAGATCTTATAAATGATATGAGAGACCTCCTCAAATGTTATTCTGTACACGTGTGTGTATTTTTATGCGAGTTAAAATGATGGATATTACATATTATCATAAAATAAAGATAAGATTATAAAAATTTTATAAAGGTTTTATAAGGATTATAAAAATAAGATTGCAATAAGAAATTATCGTAAATAAGTGCTTTTCATTTAAGCAGAATTTATAGATAAAGATACCTTTTATTTGCCCGTCTCGCGACGCGACGTCTCGGATGGGACTCGCTCCAGATTCAGCATCGCGCTTCGGCGCGAGAGCGTCGCGGTGGACAAGATAAACGCGTGAATCCCATTGCCGGGGCGTCGTCGGCAACCGTGGATTATCGGTTCATAATTCACTACCGCCCCGGACAGTGATTGTCAGTTTGCCCCGCCGTTACATCCGTCCGGCCGCACTTCGAGTCCGCGTAATGGATCATTACACGTCGAGCGATAATCAATTTTCGAAGTGCCGGCGCTGGGTGCGCGCCGTGAACGATCCCGGGGAGCGCCATGAACGAGGGCGGCCGTGAGAGGGGTTTCGGCGCGGTGCACGTAACTCAGCTTTCCTGTCCGTGCTATGCTTCTGGTTTACAATTGAATCGATTATGCCTGAAAGGTCATGAGCCGATAAAAGTAGCCTTTTTTTTCGAAACGAGTAGCATTTGTAGACGCTTTGCCCGTTTCGTCACTGTGTTTTCTCCCGAGCCTTTCGTGCGCGTTTGATAAATCTCTTTCAGTTCTGCCTTTCATTTATTGTACTCATGTTGGAAACAATCGGGGCCGTTCCGAGCTGAGCTTCGACAGAGAGCATAAAAGGCATAAAATTTTTCTTTTAGAGCGCGTGTTTCTCTCTCTGTTTCTTTTTTTTTAGCACAAGCTCTCGGAGTTTGTTGTCGTTTTACAATGAAAAAAGTTCAAATTATGGCACTAAACTTTATTAAATTTACGATCTCTTGCTGCAGTATGCGCCTTTCTATAATTTCGACATTTCTACATTTGTGTTGCGGGCAAGTTTATGAGTAATAAATATAAGTAATTGGAAACGGTTGCAGATTTGACGATTTTATTACTCTCGTCTTCTTCGAGACACTTCCAAGACTTTTTGTAATATTTCCATTTTTATATCGGAAAAGGTTCTTGTGGGAAGCGCAAACCTCTGGTACCATTGAGAGAACGGAATAATCCAGGCGTGATTAGGTAGCAAAGATGGCAGGAATATTCCAGCCGCGCGTGTACGACTGATAAAGATGGCCTGTGGTGCTCGCGAACGAAGAAATAAGCAGAGTATGCGGGAGGATGGACCTCGCGCGCTGGGAGGGATGGTATTCGATGGGAGCCAGGGGAGGAGATCGAGGAACATAGAGAGGTGGACATAGGCGAAATAACAGACGAGGAAGAAGGTACGGGGAAGAAGGAGTAGCGGAAGATGAATACGGGTGGTGGGTGGACTGTGGAAGAGGGAAAGACGGAAAGAATGCACCGGGCACGGAGGAAGCACGGGATGAATGGCGAACGAAGGGAAGGCAGGAAGGAGGCAAGAGGATCGCAGGAAGGAGGAGAATGTGGGTGGAATGGCGGAAAGTCGAAGAGAGAAGAAGAGTACTCCTCGCCGCGCGCGACGTGGGAAGGGGAAGGAAGAATACGGTAAGGGAGGGTTTGGTGGCAAGACGGGCGAGCGAGCGAGCCGATCGAGCGAGCGAACGCGCGCGTTCGGCAAGACGTTGCACGGTGAAGGGGGTTAGTTAGGCGCGTGGGGCCACGTGCGTTCCCACGGTTTCGAGAGAGCCGCATATCGCGCCAGCCCTCTCCGCGAGGTTTCGCTCTTCTCTCTCTCTCTGTCTCTCCGCAAAACGCGCGTCCCCTTCCCTCCTCCGCGAGCGCGAGAGAAGATAGAGAGAGAAAGAGCACAGCTCTCGATGGCTAGTACAACGTTATGCGCTTAAATGTATGCACGCGGCTCCGTGGCGATCCCGACGACTCGCGCGCGTATACATATATAGATGTGCATGTTTAAAAAAAAAATATATATATATATATATAATTCCGCCGGCATCATCGCCGACGCCGCCGCCGCCGCCGCCGCCGCCACCACCACGTCGTCCTTCCTTCTCGCTAGCGTTGGCGGCGCGCCGACCTCTGACCTCCCATTACCGGCTCGACCGACCGGCGACTCGACTCCCTCGCGCATGCAGGCTCGCGTACGGTACACGCCGGTATCTCTATCGATGTAGACGTGGTACGGCACCGGGGTCCCGCGCGCTCGAATATAATCCCCGGATTGTGGGCCCATCCGTCGGCCGCGGTTAACCCTCCCATGTATTTGACTACCATCCGCGAAAAAGCGGCCGGGCTCAAAGGGCCCAAGCTCGCGGGATTCCTTTGCTTTGCTGCGATGCTGAAACAATATCCCGCGATAACAGGGATGTGGGCATATGATATTCAAATTACCACCGGAGTGTACGTCGCGTAATTATACATCTTTCGTTGAGACCACGGGCAATTCGCGCGCGAGCGTCAATGCCACGATGCGATCAAATCAGAATGAGCGATATTTGTCCGAGGATCGATTTTATTAATTGTGTACTTCATAATGTGATAGTATGAGAGCCGCAAATATTTCGTGTACGCGAGCGACTGCTAATATCTGAGAAAAATTCTGCTTTACGAGATCCCCAAGGGAGAATAAGATATTACGAGGTAAGAGAGAGGGCAATGCGAAATGTTTAACAATTACTTGAGTAACGACAACGAGGCAGTATCTACAATTTATTGCGGTAGATATGTTGGCGTATTCCACCGGCGGGATTCATCCGCGCTCTCGTACGCCGTCATTAGGTTCATTCGCGAAGCAACCGGTGCGGCGCGCATCTTCTCGTTCCTGGGGCAATTTGAAGTAGGCCGGCGAAACCATTAGGAGCATTTCTCGGAGGCGAAGGGGGCGTTAAACGGGACGACCGGCGACGTCGTCGAGGGATCGTATCTTCGCGTTAACGACACGGCTTCCTCTTCTTCGCCGTTCGCTGAAACATGGTGCGTTCATCTACCCGCGTTCCGAAAGGAGCCGTTAATTCATAAACACCTCTAAACACGTCCAGTACTTTCGCAGAGGTGTTTAAGATATTTGCTCATATCACAAAATGGTAATAAATTCTAACATTAATATTTTGTAACAAAATAATTATTTTGTACTGATTAATGTTTAAATTGCTCAATTAGATTTAAATTTATGTAAAATAAGTATGAAATAGCAAATCAGTTTGTTTTTTTTTTGTTGCGTTTCATTTTTTATATTTAATGTAAATTATTTCATAATTATAACAATGTTATTTTTTAAGTCAAGAAAAAAGTAGAAAAATATTGTGGGAAAATAAAAAATATTGTTGAAGAAAGAACAGCCATTGATAGAAACTATTAATATTTTAAATTTTTTAAGGCTGGAAAAAATTATAAAGTTAATATTTCAACAAAATGTAATCCAAATTATATAAATTACATGAAATCTGAATATTGATAGAATAATTAAAAGAAGAATCAGAAAAGAACTACAGGAAATGACTACAACACCTCATTGAAGTGCGTACGTTAAAAATTCCTATATTGCGGAAAATTAAATAAGAAAAGTCGCGGAAGAAAATCGCGTTTATATTATATGTGACGTGTGGCCGATGGAGAAATCAAACGGATGTCAAATAATAATTTTCCTATCGCGGATGAAAAGAAGCGACTGCAAAACGCGACAGCGAGTTCCGCATTTGTTCAATCAGCGGTAACAGTCTCGCATTTTTTTCCTGAGCACGACAGAAATGAGCGGAGATTGCTCGAGAGAGAGAGAGAGAGAGAGAAGGAGAGTATCTGCGAATCGCGCGGGGGTCCATTCCGACGCGGAGCGCGGGGCACCCGCGCCGCCAAAGAAGACACGGCGCGCCGCGCCGCGCGCGCAGGATATTCCCAAGAGCGAAAGCCCGCAACCGAGGTCACTCCACCTCGTGGGAGGGCCCCCGGGCGCCGCGTAGCCTCCCCCGTCGGTTCACCCGGGAACGAAAAACAAGACTTTATGGGGCTGCATCGGACGGTGAACGCGAGGCGCGGTTACGTCCAGGACCGGCTTAAAGGCAAGGCTTAACGAAAATCGTGATGCCGCGATGCGCGTCGGATGCCCCTCGGAGGATGGGAGATTAATTTGCATTTTGTTTAACGAAATCTTAAAATAGATTATTGTCAATTATTGTTACTCATTATTGTTACTTAATAGAGACTTTTCAACGAAGCGCCTAGATTTAAATCCGAATGATGAGAAATAAATTTTAGAGATTACAATGAAAAAAAAATTCTAGTTAAAAACGGACGAATCAGAAAAATTGTGTAGGATTGGTCAAATATTCTGATTATTATAATAGGAATATTATTATAAGTTATAACATATTAAGTTCTATTGTAATAACCAAAATTTTTATTATAATAATCAGAATATTTGCTCAATCCTACAAGATTTCTAAATCGTTCGTTTTTAACCAGAATTTTTTTTAGTGTAGAGAAGGATATTTTGTAAAGGTTTACATTTTAAATAATTTAAATTAAATTTACACGAGCGCGCTGTAAAATTTTATGTTGAAAATTGTAGGATTTTGATAATGTCTGCAAAAATTGTATCGAGAGAGTACACTTCTTGATAGAATTATTGAGTAAATGGATGCGATAAAAAAAAAGTTTTTCTATTTAATTTAGTGAAGATTACTTATCGTGAATGGGTCGTTCGAACGCGCGATAAAAATCGCTCTCGGGCTCTTATCGTTCCTAGCGTTTTAAACTGACCGACGCCAATGTTATTTCGCGCGTGTCGGCGATAAGTTAAGACTAGTCAAAGTACGGCCGCGTTGGAAATACATCGGCGTTGTAATTTATATTATTCCCAAGTACGCCTCCGGTGTGTACTGCTGACCGTAATAATCGTACTTACTCGCGCGTTACACGGTGCTAACAAGAAACGGAGAGCGGCGGATGGCAAAAAGCGGAAACGACGAGAGAACGGGATGGCAGAACGGACGTGGAAAGCGAAGGAGAAAGAGGAAGAGGAGGAGAGGGCCCGAGCCAATTAGTTGCTTTACGACTAGCAAGTAACATTTAACTTGCTCGCGTTTAACCGAAGAGAGAAAAAAATGAGAAGGTGATCGTACCGAGTAACACGATTGCTCGCAATCAACGAATTACAAATGGATTGTACAAACATATATTTGCGGGATGCAACGTAATCAGATAATTTCGTTACTCGTTCAACGAAAATGTTTCTTCGCGTTGAAGTATAATTTTCTGACTCGATACAAGAAGAAGGCTCGAATTACACTTGAAACATTTAGCTTAATGAGATCTGGGAAAGTTACCCGAACTGATTTTACAAAAAGAGAACTAATAATTTATTAATAGAATACATTATTTAAGCTCTTTTCACGATGTTGTAAATTAGATTCAATAATCACATCGTAAATTTTAATTAAGCTCTAAATTTAAAAAAGATTTTATAAAAGATATGTATTTAACTGAATTGTTTCGCTAAATTATTGGATATCAGTTATATCCCGCATAATTAGTAAGTAGATAAATTATATATATATATATATAATTTAAATTAATTTATGTATATATAATTTCATCGCCATGACAATTCTGAGATTTTTTTTACATTTTATCAATCATTAGTCATGGAGCGACTATCAAATAAATATTTATCATATTTCTGTGCGACTCACAATGTTATAAATTCAATATTATAAATTAAGTATACTTATCTTTTTTTGTTCTTCTTCATATAAAATCTTTAAATCCTGCATGAATAGAAAATCAGTTAAAATATGTATAATGGTGAATGAATTAAATTACTAAAATATATCAGTTAATTAGTCTTATATCTCGCTTAATTAGTAAGTGAATAAATTATATCTGTATATATAATTTAAATTAATTTATGTATACATAATTTCATGACAGTTATCGATTCTGAGATTTTTTTTTACGTTTTATCAATCATCAGTGATTGTCATGGAACGACTGTCAAATAAATATATATCATATTTGTGCGACTCACAATGCTATAAATTCAACATTATAAATTAAGTATACTTTATTGTTCTTCATATAAAATACGTTTGACGGTGAATGAGTTAAATTACTAAAATGGCAAATAATGGTAACGATTTCTAGTAGGTATATTGTATCTATCTCAACGTCACGCGGAGGTTTATAAAATGCTGCAGGACGTGAGACGTGTAAAAATTGTTTCTCGCAACGTAGAGGAACGCGTGCTGAGAACGTAGGTGGCGAGTTACAAGCGAATACCTCATTAACGGGACTGTACCCGCGAGAACGAGATAATTAACGCGTTAAACCGACGCCACGTCAGGATTATCAGGCCTCTCCCAGCTTTAATTACGTATACCCACGCGTTGTCGCTACCCTATCTGACCACCGGTACTACACGTTATCGGATACCAGCTTAATATATGCGCGACTCTCGTAAAAATGTACGCGGAAGACAATGTGCACACGATAGCGTGAAATATTCGTTTAGGAAGACGGTTTGCGCGATTGCAAGTTTCTTGCGAAGATTTTTAACGTCTGCGCTATTTAAATAGCGCCAATTTAGCAACGACATTGTAGATGTATTTGAAAGTAATTGTTATCATAACCGACTTAAAAATCTTCCAGTAACGCCAACACCACAGGAAGTTGACTTAAGTTAGACTTACGTAATTCTCATTTTCAAGCGAATGAATAATTAAATTCAAAAATATTCTGCAAATATTTGCCCGTCCGTCATCTTTCCATTGAAACGAAAACGAGAGAAAACAGAATATTTTTGCAAATTGAAGAATGATTTTTTAGGCATATGTGAGTATTTTAGGCGT
The DNA here is from genome assembly GCA_011638315.1 of Tetramorium parvispinum. Lineage (NCBI taxonomy): Eukaryota > Metazoa > Arthropoda > Insecta > Hymenoptera > Formicidae > Tetramorium > Tetramorium parvispinum. The sequence continues at coordinate 15,122 of VBVR01000427.1, read as the reverse complement.
ATATGGCTATTTTTAGTATATAATTATGAATTTTGTATAACATAACCATGATTTGGATAATTTGGACTGATTACAAATGGAATGTATTTGTATCTCATATATTATTAATGATTACAATTGATATTATTATTATATTTATATTATATATTTATTATAATAGACATTTGTGCTACTGTAGATAGAAGAATAAATTTAAAAAATACCATATTATTTAGATATTTTAGAAATAAAAATAAATCTAATAAAATATAAAATAAAGAAGTTGTAAACATATTATTTTTCGATAACGGTAGTCAGGAAACGGTGACAGTTATGACAACGTGACGATAAAATATCTAACGGAATTAGGACTTTAGTCTGTTTCTTTTTGCGGATTGTTGGGATTAAAATAACAGTACCGAAGGGATAACAGGTAGTCAGAGCTACTGCATCGAAGGCCCTAGTCTTTATTGATGTCCCTTTGTCTATTTTCAAAAGAAGCAGACGTTGCAAGACATAGGTTTTATGTTGGTCTTATCTTGTAAAGTAAATATAGTCTTTCACACTAAAAGGCTAAAAGGAATAAATCATATTTATTATTTCAGAAAAAGGTGGTGAAAGGTAAGAAAAAAAACAAATTCCATATTTTTCGATAAATCAAAACGTACAGCTTTCGACACGTACAGCTTTCCTTTCAATTTTTCCTTTGATTTTTTGCATTCATATTCATATAAGATTAACAATCAGAAAGGAAAATAAAATTTCGGCATTTAAAATTTTTTCGGTTACAATCAAAGCACCCAAAAAAAAGTATATTTTACGTTCAAAGTCATTTTTCCTATAATCTCGTATTCTAAGCTAACTGTTTTACAGCAAACATATTCCTCTTTCAATAAAATGAAAAATACTTTTTCTCTCTTAAATACTCTTGTTTATACTATTTTTCTCTTGATTTCAGAGGAATCTTTTTGAAGTCTATAAAATCCTCTAAGATTTAAAGAATTCTATACTTAATTCTATATATATCAAAATTATTTTTTTTTGTGGCATTCATATAAAAATCCGTATAAGAAAATTTTACTGGCATAACTGTAACGCACAAATAAATGTCTTCAAGCGATATTACGAAACATGGTATTCACATAATTCCATATCTTACAATTTTTTTCTCTCTCTCTTTTATTTTTTATGTTTTATATTATGACGCGCTGCATGCGCGATTCTATCGATATCATAGCGCCATTAATGATGTCGGCTTCATGTATTTTAATAATTATTCGACACGTTATTTGTCAAGCGAAATGGAAATCGGCCGACGCCGCGCCGGCCCGAATCGAAGGGGAAATCGCGAAAGATGCCCCGTCCTCTCGCAGGATCCCACGCAGAGACGATGATTAAAATTGTAAATATCTGCGGTCGACCCCCGGTGTTACGACCTTTGCGCGCCTTTGGCACCCTACCGCCTCACCCCATATATTAAAGGATATTAGATTATGGTAAGCGGCGCGCATTAATGAACGCGGATTCGCGCGCGTCTCCCTCTATATACTCACCTTACGCTCTCCCTGTCTAGCGCCATTTTTCACGCACTCAGAGCACCTTCGTACGGATTCGATCGGCGATTTCTCTTCGGGAGCCGCGGCCCTTTGTGTCGGCGAATCGGAGCCAATGAGCCCTCGCCGATATCCGCGGTCAATAACGCGGCAGCTATGCATTATGTATCGTTGCATTATAAAATCCCCGAAATTAATAACGTAGTTTAGGGAGAATTGTATTACTGCATTTCTCACGTTATACTTTGGAAGTAGCAATCTTGCGAGAATTCTACATTTCCTTACATAAGTTCATATTTTCTTATTGATACGCTGTAATGAATAATAATGTAATAAAATCATCTCTTTATTATACTTTCAAAGAGTTAGAGATACCAACAATACATTAAACTTTTCACAAGGAAAAGAAAATGTTTACACTGAAAATAAATTCTGATTAAAAACGGACAAATCAGAAAATCTTGTAGGCGTGCTCAAATATGCTGGTTATTATAATAGAAATTCTGGTTATTATAAATAGAATTCAATATTTTATTACTAATAAAGTATTGAGTTCTATTATAATAACCAGACTATTTGATCACGCCTAGATTTTCTGATTCGTCCGTTTTTAACCAGAATTTTGTTCAGTAATTATTTGCATATATAAAGATATAATTGTCTATTATTTGTATACCTATATAAATATGTTATTCACTGCTCAAGGTCGTTTATATTAAATATTAAATATTGAAATAATTGATCATTACCTCATCTCTTCTCAATTTTCTATGCTCTTGTTTTTACGGTTTCATTCACTGCAACGTCTAAGAGAACACAGCTCTCTATATTAATATCGATCATCCCTTAAAAGGAAGTTCCCGAACGAAGAATGATCAACGACTAACGACAACAACGGAGAGTCAGAGACGACAGAGCGAAAGACGTGAAGGAGGGCGGAGAGAGCAAAATCAAGAGGAATCGAATAAGAAAATCGATGAAGGGAGACAAGGAAGAGGGAGAGAAGGATTGTGAACGGCACCACCACACGATTATCCCCTCGTAGCCGGCCACGAGGAGGCGCAATAAAGCACTCCCTCGATATTCCCTTGCGCCGGCACAATCGTCGTACCGACGTCCCCTTCTTGCCGTGGCCCCGTCGTCGTTGCGCGCGGACAGCGTGGGTGTATCGACGGAGACAAGATGAACGTTAGAACACGAACTGGTCCTCCTTCGCCGGCGTTCCAGCGGTAATGCATGGGTTTCGTGTCGCGGCGGGCGGCACACTTTGTAACGACCGCGGCCTTTTGACTCGATTAATCATCGATATGTGTACATACGTGCGTGGCGTGTACACATACGGGGTGTTCGAGAACTCGCGAGAGATACTCGCCGCCCGCTCGTCCGGGGGGGTGGCGGCCGATGGTGGCGGCCGGGTGGAGGAGTCGCACGAAAATACGGAGCGGGATATGTCATAGGTGCGTTCGTCGCAGAGATAAATGAGCCATTCGTTGGGCGGAATAACAGCGTAAGTCCGTATGAATAAATGCGAGTAAAAATATTGTCCATTCAGGCGGCGCTTTTCGAGCGAGTTATGCTAGCACGATATAAATATCGTATAAATGTAGTATAAACTATCACGTAAGCTGATGAAAGCGCTACCACGATGAGGAAGATCTTGACTCAAGTGTTCTTCATTTTCGGCTTTCGTAAACTTCTCCGTAAACTTGCCCTGTTGATGATTTTAATGAATTATTAGAGAGAATTTGTGGCGACGTGCACGTTAAAGACAAAAATTCCGAAATTTTCCTAAAAAATAGTTACCTTTTCGCGTGAAAAAAAGAAATTTTTAGTTCGTTAGAAATAATTATTTTTAAAATAATATAATATAATAATATATATATATTTATAATAATGTTATATTATATAATAATATTATTTCATAAATTAATTTATGCCGTAATTGCTATTGGATTATTAGAATTTATTGTTTGAGCCCATCACATATTTACTATTGGAATGAATGTCGATAAACGAGCATATTTTACATCAACAGCTATAATTATTGCTACTCCAACAGGTATTAAAATCTTAACATGAATTTCAACATTCCATGGAATAAAAATCAATTACAATCCTTATCTTTGATAAACTATGGGATTCCTTTTTCTATGGGAAGTCTAACTGAAATTAAATTATCTAATTCTTCTATCCATGCAGCGACGTGCGTCTTCGAGTTTTCGCGCATCTTAAATGATATTTCGCGTCTAACGACGTTGGCATCTCGTTTACTCTAGCGCCACGATGAAAGATGATCGGAGCGCGCTCCGCAAAAGATGTCCCTCGATTTACATAACACTGAGGCCCTCTCGCCCCAATCGCGGCGGATTCCAGGAAATCGTCGGTAATTCCTCGGAATCAATCCGTGTGGGCGTCCGCGCCGCGCTCTTTCGGGCCAACGAAATCCGTCTTCGTCGATTTCCGTTGTCATCGTGTCTGCGTTGTCGTGAGGCATCGCCGTGAGGCTGCGATTTCGATAGGCAAGAAGGGGGCGTAAGAGGGCCCCTCGGAAGGCCTCGGGCCGGCTCATTACCAGCAATTGTGGTCGAATGGCACCCCGTGGCGTGGTACACGGCTGCATCAGCCCCCGCCGACTCCGGCGACGGCCGACGGCCGACGGCCGACGGTCAGCCCCGAGCGTGCCCCTGTCCGTCGCACGACAACGGGATTTAATTGCTCGATCAATCATTATTTTCGTGGTCCGTCGTTAACCACTGATAGACTAGGCGGTGCTTGCGTGCCCTATGAGCTAGTCCTTGATTGCTCTATCGCGTATATAATGCATCGGATCATATAACTTGATTATTAATCGAGAAAAGTTGGCAGAAATCATTTCTTTTTTCGTAAAAAGAGTTTTCCGACTATCCGATCGAGTAGTGTTTTTTTTTTTCATAATCTATTTATTATTGGCAGATTTGAAGCCGGTTTTTTCAACTTCTTGGTAAGCTAACTAATAGTTAAATCATACGTCTGAACTTGGCTAATTTGAAGATAAAATAAAGACAGATGTACGATTTGATTATTAGTTAGCTTACCAAGAAGTCACAAAATCAGCCCTTACACTGAAAAAAATTTTGGTTAGAAATGGACGAATCAGAAAATCTCTTAGGATTTATCAAATATTCTGGTTATTATAATAGAACTTATACTTTTTAACTTATAATAACCAGAATTATAACTAGAATATTTGATCAATCCTACAAGATTTTTCTGATTCGTTCATTTTTAATCAGAATTTTTTTTTCAATGTAGGTACTGAGTTGTATAGTATTTGATTACTCTGTCTCTGTCTTGTATAAATTAAAAAATATATAACAATTTTACAATAAATTAGAAATTTTTAATTTTTTTGTAATCCACATACTTTAATATATATAAACTTTGTGTAATTTTAAACTCTTTCCTACAGTAAATTAATAAATAAATTATTTCTCTATAGGAATACATACAAGGTTTGATTATCGTAAGATGGAAAATTATTAGACATGGAATGTTTCTTTTATGGCTTGGTGGTCACACTTACCGGTAACTGTCGAAATTATCTTCTTAAATAGAGAAGAATACGTGATATCAAGAGACGCACGATTTGACATTGCCGCGATTAATCGTGCCCTCTTTATACTCGCACGGACGACCGTACAATTAGACGTAACCGCGCATTATCATGACAATAAAAGTATTGGAAAGAAAAGGAAGCGTTCCGCCGCGCGAGCGAGTTGATCGATCGAATCGTGCGGCTCGCGGTGTCTTTGATGGCGACCGCGAATAGATCGTCACACCGCGGAGACGGGAACGAAACACACGCCCCGGTTCGTGGCGTGGAAGAAAGGAAGAAAGGAACTGAGACAGCGTGGAGACAAAACGACCCACTTGTGAGACTTTTATGATCATTCTCCACGCTCTCACCCGCGTCATTAGCCGGTAGGTGGATACGCGGTCTCACACGTGGTGAAGACACACGTCTCCGTGCCACGATACACGCACGGGGAAGGCACCTCGGCGAGAAGGGAAGTTCCCCCCTCCCTCCGCTCTCCGCGTTTCCGAGAAACAATCTGTTATAGTGTTCCACGTGAATGGCGAAACGTAAAAATATCACCCGGGTTCCCACGTGGCGGGCTCAATGGATCGCGCTGACCAAAGGGGTAGGGTAGGAAGGGCGGCAAGGTGAAGGGAAACGCTCGGCGAGAAAGACGGCGAGAAAGACATCCCGCGAAGGAGAGACAAGAAAAAAATGAGTGAAGTCCTCTCTCTCTCTCTCTCTCTCTCGATGACGGGCTGCGCGCCGAGAGGCGGCGATGCGGTTTCTACGCGGAGCGAGAAAGGACTGGACGAGAGAGCGAGGAGGGAGAAATAGAAGAGGAAGGATTCGTCGCGGAGCGCGGTTTTCAACGAAGCCAATTATTAGATGCGTCACGAGCCGCGGGCGGGGGTACCGGGTGTCGTCGCGCCGTATCGACGTAAGAGAGTTTCGAGAGTTTCGTTTTCCACGCCACTCGCGAGCTCGTCGGCAACGGCGCGGGTTCACGGCTTTACCGAACCGGCTGGCGTTGGGTCTTTGGCTTTTGATTCATTGCGTGGCGCGGAGCGAACTGGGGGTTCCCGGTTGGTCCTCTCGTCCGGAGCCCTCGCAAATGTGCAAATCACAATGTAATCACGATCGCTAATTACCTCGCCTAATTAGTATTCTGGGACACATTGTCGCGACACGCGTCTACAGTACACAATGGCGGTGTTGCACTTAAGGATGTATCTGAGCTATCTTCGAAATAGTACCGAGTCGATAAAAATTTGTGTCGATGAGATTGTTCTTTAGCCTTCCTGATGTGCTGTGGAAAAAAAACTTTAAACGAATCCACTAAACAGTTGCTGAATAATAACGATTTTAAGTTTCATTGATTTCCCACGAATTCTTATGAAAAGAGACGGTCTTGAAGAAATATTGAAGAAACAGTACCAACATTTTCAATTTTTTTGAACATCTAGTATACGGATAGATGAAATTTTCTACCAAGTTTCAATTAGCTTCATTATATCGTTTTAAAGAAATAAATTATAAACTGACAAAAATATGCTATCAATACCACAAATAATGTTGGAAAAAACGTTTGTTATATGAAAAATACCTTTCTAGGAGTAAAAATAAGACTCCAATTATAGTTCGAATTCCTTACATCTGGATTTACTATGCGTAAGGTACAGATGTTCAAGTATTTCAAATTTCATGCACTTTTATCTAAGATTGTATCTCTGATACATCTTTAAAGTCGGGTCAGTAGAGCTGTATACGCACTTGAATGAATAAACTTTAAGACTTGAAACCCTGCAAAAATATCAATAAACTTAATTATCTTTCAATCTGCACTGAAAAAAAATTCTGATTAAAAACAGACAAATCAGAAAAATCTTGGATTAATCAAATATTCTAGTTATTATAATAGAAATTCTGGTTTTTGTAAGTTATAAACCATTGAGTTCTATTAGAATAAGCAGAATTTCCATTATAATAACCAGAATATTTGATCAATCCTACAAGATTTTCTGATTCGTCCGTTTTTAACCGAAATATTTGTTCAATGTTTGTGTTTCTGATTTTCTAATGGCAACATTTGAATGTATAATGATACAATGAAAATAGAGAAACGTGCGCAGGAAGTACACGATTGAAATTTTAAGAATTGTGCCGGATCAATTAATCTCCTTCACGCTCGGTTAATTGACGTTGGAGGGACGGGCCTGAAGCGCGATGGGACGCGATGCGGAACGTTTAGGGCACGCGGTCCACCTGTTACGCAAATCTAGGCGTCACGCGGAGGAAGGTACACGGTTAAATAACACCGCCGATAGCCGACACCGGGATTGCCACAGGTATCATCACTGACCATCCCGAGATCGAGTCTACGCACCTTTGTGCACGCGAAGCGGAGCCGAAGAATATCTCTCCCTTTTCCTCGCCGAGGTGGAGAAGAGACCGAGTCGCTGCGGGGACACTCGCTTCTCGCGCAGCCCTGACAATGGACCATTCGTCCGCCATTGTGTCCGCGGCACATTAATTGTCTCTTTGAGGCCCGATGACCTCCGCGGATATGACTCTCGCCCTCCCCCACCCTTCCGCCCGCTTCTTGCGCCTCTCCCTCGCCGTTTCTTTTTCACCCGTGCCGTTTCTTTTCTCCTCGCCCGATTCCCTGCCTTTCTCGATGCGTTAAGTCGAACGTAACCGCGTGGGGGCGGAAGAGGTGGACCGTGCAACCTCATCGAAGATAAAATTGTCCCGTGGAATCGATGCGTTGGACGTTGGACGTTTGTCGTGCTGGTAACGTGTTATTTCGCAAATGATCACTATGGTCGCCAACGTGATCTTTTGCACGAACCTCGCTTCACGGGTCCGAATTTGTTTAGGTTCGCCCATTAAAGAATCATTTCTGTAAGGTACGTATATTATTATAAATTAATTACAATTAGTAAATTAAAGGGATAGATTTTATACAGATACTTTAAACGTAATTAATTCACTTAAGCAAATTACAAAAAAGATAGTAATATAGTAACAATAACGTGTCTCGCTCATGAAAATTTATATTTTACAAAAAATATATTTGATGCGAGATGCACTAGCGTTTCTCTCGATTAAAAATATAATTATAGAATGCAGAATAATGCAATTATAATAATAGAACTTTGTGAGCAAAGCTCGCATAAATATTGCATTAAAAATATTGTAATTGCATTTTAAAACGCATGAAAATTTTATTCCTTTAATTTCTAATTAAAAAAAAATAAAACGGCCTGTCTTTATTCGCGACACGGACGCGACAAGCTCGTCGGGATCAGAGTTTGCGAGAAGGTCCAGAGACACGAGACGTGTTGTTTAGCAAACAATTAACAATGTTTATTGTGACAAAAAATAGAAATCAATTAATATATAAATATGAAGTAAATGCAATACGGGCGTTCGGCGAAGTGTTGATCGAATCGCAGCGGAATAACGTGAAAACGGCGCAATTTGTCGGTTGCGATACAGTACGACAGGGGAATCGAATGTCCACGTCTCGACACGGTTGGAATTTCGTGTTAGATGGAGGACTGCTACCGATAAATCTCGGTGGAGACAGGAAACAGGACCTATCTCATTGTTCTTACAATTCGACCGTTCGAAACTGGAAGAGTCGTATCGCTGCTGAGAACGCTTGGCGGAGTCAAGGAACTTCCTATCCCGTTTGTCGTGCGGTACGGTGAACAGGAAAGTGCTGGTGTCGATGCCGAGAATGCTCGGCGAAGGCAGGAAACTTCCTGCCTACTCCGGTTTTCTCATAACTCTCAGGTAGTCGGCAAGCGAGTCTAGCTGATGAATCGCGGCGACGGCTGACTCGAGATGAGTGCTATTTCGGCAAAATATCAGTCTTTTAATCAGCTTTTTCGAGTCTGAAGAATTGTATATGCGGGGTATGGGATTGCCACCAGCGATCGCGAACGCTCGGTGAAGCATATGGATCGGAGCGGAATTACGGGGTTCGAATGCTGCGATGTCGTTCGGCGGTGATTTCTCGTAGAGTTCGGTGCAAATTTTTCTTATTGTTAGTATGATGCGTATTATTACAAAAATGTATTACCTACTAATAAAATATTTAGAAATCTATTTCTATTAAATCTATTTATACATTTATTTATAATAACAGCAGAAAAAGAGTGATAAAAAGACAGAGAAAGGAGAGAGAGAGAGAGAGACAGATATATTATTTTATAGTTTTTAAAATAATTTTTTATTTTATTTAACAAGTTTATTCATCAACCATGAGTACAACAGCATCAAAATTTTAATAAGAAGCAAATAGAAAGATATATACTCATCAAGGAAATTATAATTCTATGTTCTGTTAAATTTTATTAATATTATTAAAAATTTTTAACAAATTAAATTATTTTTCATGATTTAGATCTAACTTTTAGAACTAACAGTTGTGGTTCTTTGAGTTTTCCATTGTACGCAAATTGACATTTACACTCAAATAAATGCAGATAGTAAATAATCTCAATTTTATTTATGTTCTTTTAGTAATATAATAGCAGAAAAGAAGCACAGAATTTTACTATACGTTAGAATTCGACAGGAAGAAATTTCGATAAGCTAGGGGATATAGTCAGTAAATGGTCAGACACACGGATCGGATACTTATGACAACCAAGTTAACTGCTCTGTCCAAATTCAAGAAACGCAAAAATTAAATTAATGGATGATTCATTAGAAGTCAGTATAGTTATACGCATATTCATAAAATATATTATGTCTAGAATACATGATATAGGGAAATTCAAAAAAAGAACTAATGCAAAGAAATCTCAAATTAAAAAGAATATTCCTTATAATGTGATTATTTGTCTGCTATTTTTTTAAGAGATTAATATATTATTATTAACTGGGAAATAAAAACGTAATATCGCAATAAATACAACAAGAAAATTAAAAAAGGACTTATAAATATATTTATAGGAATAAAAAATATCCTATTTTTGTATTTATTCTTATTACAAATTTGTAAAAATGTACAAATAGCCGTTAATTTGTTTAGGCCTATGACAATCTCTTCATTTTCGAATAAAAATGAAAGAAAGAAGATGATAGAAGAAAAAAGACATTATGGAAAAGAGAAAAAAAGTGCAAGCGGAATAAATAATCCTATAAACTTAACCAGATATTATTTATATCCGAGTTCAGTAATATAATTCCAACGCCAGCGAAGGGGTTTTAGCTTATGTATGGGGGATATGAGATTTGGGTGGCCCGCGAGTCTATCACGTTTGACGGAAAGATCAGTTAAAGAGAAAAACTCGACTCGTAGCGTTGAAAGAGATTCACGTAGGTGCCTCGACGATGTTCGCTGAATTACGAGCGATATCGGGGAACCCACCGATATAATTAAGAAGACGATCATCCTGCAGCAAGCCGCCGGCTTGTGTCTCTTTCTCCTCTCCTCTCGCGGTGGAATCCAAATTTTATGTCGGTATCATAAAAGCGCGTGACGGCAGAAGAATTAGGACGGCACTCAGATTCTCCGCCGCGGCCTTACAGCTTCGCTAGAAACATTATAAAGGCTAATCCACACTGAAACAGTTGACGCGACGCTAACACGCCTCGTGAGACGGTCCTATGGATTATCGCGCATGCCTTTGAAGAAGTGTTAATCGGTTTTATTAATCACTCCTCGAATACGACAATTAAATGTCTTTTAATATACGCCTATAACCTGCGATGAACATTTGTCGTCCACTTCATGGCACATAAAGAAAGGAATTTCCCCGCTTCATCGCTTTATTAAACGCCATGCATGGTAGACGCCGTGCATGTAAATTTACAAATAAGATTTATGCTGGTAAGTTATGAATTTCTCGATTTCATATATTATTATAATAGTTGGCGCGATGAAATATTAACAAATAAATAACCGATTACTGAAAATTATCGATTAACGCGCGTGCTTTGTGAAGCTTTTGTGAAAATTGGGCTTAAGACGATCGTGCGAATAGATAGAGAGAGGGATACCGGGGATAAAAAGAGAGGAAGCAGATATGGATGAGTAATATAGGTTCCTCTCTCTCCCTGCTCTTACGAGAACGGCCAAGGAGGCAGACGAGGGTGTCGCGATTCCCCGCTGTGCGTTGATGGCCTCATCTAGCCTAGAGGTCCTCGAGAATTCATCGGTAATTACCTTTTCTTCAGATCGACGCCAACGAGGTTTCATGGTGCACCGACCGCCAGGACACCCGCAATCTTTTATTCGCTACTGAACGCTTTGTTGACGTTGCATGGACAATCCGAGAAAATCGTGTCGCATGCAAATTAACTACGCACCCTTTAATGCACTGTGGGGGGCCAAACTCTTCCAGTCGTTGGACCCGCTGATATACATTTTTTCTTCGGAGATTTCTCCGCCTTAAATGTGAAACTGTTGACAGCTTTTATTTTATTGCGCGCTCATCAGGTATCGCAAGCGACGCTTGTTTTTGGAAATTTTATTATCTTATATCAGAGCATTATTTGTGCTTATTAATAAGTAAATTACAGAATAAATGAATATTAAATATTTTGGATTATCTGGCACACTGATAATAAGAGACAAATATAGTTACTTTTGGACCAACCATAATTTTATAATATTTCTAACAAGAAATGTGATTAACTAAACTGTATGCATTATTATGTTAACCATAATTATCATTAGAAATATTGTAAAATTGTGATTGGGTCCGAAAGTAACTATATTTTTCTTTCAGTGTAGAATCTTATGTCTAATAATAATTTTTATGAATTTTATTATATCGTCCTTATATGCTTTTGAACAATGCACTGATTATTCAATCTTAAAATGTAGTTTTAAGCTGTCAAAACTGGAAATGTAATATTATATTATCACATATATATAATATATTATTAAATATCATATATATTATTTATATATAAATATATCATATACATATATCATTAAATTTAAATTATCAATTTAAGAAAATTGATTTGAAGAAATTATTATTAAATATTATTAAAAGCCTACTATTTACGTAAATAAAACCTGTTTCATACTGATTATTTATTTTGTATATATTAATCCCTATCTATTTATATAAATAAAATTTGTTGCATAGAAGAAAATTATATAAACAGATTATGCAAAACTTTGACGTAAATAAAGTATTTTAAATTATAAAGAGTAGATTTAAATTAGTTAAGCAGCCTTTCTTTGTAATCTGCAAAGAGGGTGTTGATATATTTCGGTATTTGTTCGGAAATATCAAAGGAAACGAAATAGAAAGATAACCCCGCGATCATACGCTATAATAATTTCTGTTCGAAAGCAGGGAAAGAGCGGCGATCCGTTATGTTCGATTCTTCCAGGCTATTCACTATCCGCATGACATGGATATAAGTTACGAGCCTTCGAATAATTACACGGTTCAGTCTCGACCCGAGAGAGTCGCGGTCAGCGGAAGGCAAAAGACAATTTTACGCAGCGGGACACCATCGTCCCTGGCGATCCGGTGGCAGCCTCCTTTTCTGGTAACTATTTGCCCCACGGAATCGACAGCTGCGGGCCTGACTGGTCACCTTGGACGCAGGAAGATATCCATCAAAGGTCAAACCCGATTCATTAGTCTGCTTTATACGTCCATATGTTATTTCGAAGAAACGCGTGCTTCTTTTCGAATAATCTTCCTTTAATTTCTTTAAGATCGATGGCACTTTAAAGTGTCATTGAAACACAATCTATATATGTACAATCTATATATGTATAATTTGGATTTCTACAGTTCGTTTTTATTAGAAGCGTAAGCGATGACATGAATTTAAAGTAGACATTCGTTCTTTATACATTACGTCTCGAGTAAAAATGTGAAAAAAAATACAATCATTGCAGCATTAATCTTTAAGAAATTGAATCTCTATGAAATCTTATTGCACGCATAGTTGTAATACATTGAATGACAACACAGAAAGTTATGTTTTTATTTCACAAAACTGCGACAAATAAAGAATTAGTCACGAATATAAATTTAACCATTATGAGTTATGTAGTGTTTTGTTCATAACACAAAATTCGTGCAGCATTCTTTGTTTGTAACGTTCAAAGCCTCGAACTTTGTAGCACAATGCGTACGCGAAGGTGGCGTTTCTTTCGAGATGCAGAGAGAGAGTTGCAGCCTTCATTAGCCTGTTCTACACAATCTAAGAGACGCCGTCGGCCGGCTTATGTAAATCAGTCGCCGCGTAATTGGCACTGAACGAAAAAGCTAATTACCAAAATCGTGCACCCGAGACCCTTAGGACCCAGGGCCCCATCAGCGCTCAGCGGGGAATCGCGACACCCTCGCCCCCTCGTTCCACCACCGCCCGCGCCTCGTCTTTTTATCTTCTGCGGATGCATCTCTTCCCGGACACGATCACGAGACCCTGGAAATTACTCATCCACCACCGATTGTATACTACTACCTGCTTCTTGATTATACGTCGCTAATCTCGAATGCGTTGGCGAACGTGCCGAGAGAAGTATATCTCGATTTCTTACGTATACGATCTTTCATTTCATAAGAATCATCGTGTTCAAACGAACTAAAATAATTATTGTTTATTTTAATTATATCATCGATGTATTTTACAAGGACTAATTAAAAGAAGTGATAAAATAAAAAAAAAATCTCATAAAAGATCAGATATCTGTGATTATCATGTAATACAATTTCTACGTTGAAGCCTCATATTGACTGCATTTGTGGATTTATCCTACAATTTTCTATTTACTAACTAAAATTAAATAATCCATATTGTTTACACTATTCTTAGATTACAAAATTACGATTTGATAATTAAAACAATCTGTTGTACGATTTTTTAAATACTTTTTTTTCAGTATCGCTAAACAAATTAATAATTTCAAAATTAATATCTGAATGATAAGCAGAATGTATAGTTGCAAATTTAATGATTAGCATTGTATATTGTAATCGTCTTGTTGTAAAACATAAACGTCTAATAAATCGATAGTCTTCTTGCTGCGTTTTCAATCAGTATACGTCAATGCGGATTTATATTTTTTACTATAGAATCGGAGAATCTATGGGATAAAGTGCCTTTCATTTGCGATGAAATTTCGTTGAAATAGACAGATTGGGCGCACGGTCTCCTGGCGCCCCGCCCCGTTTGAGAGTTTCCCAAGAATAATCGCCAGGGGGTCCATGAAGCCCGCGCTACCATATTTTAGCCGCTCTGCTTCGGATGCCCGAAAATTTGTGGTTTTCCTCAAACAACGGCTCCCTCGCATTATCTCCGTCGCACGCTTTTTACCCCTTTGTGAAGAGGGGAAAAAAAAGAGGCTGTTATTAATCGTAGCGCGATCCGTGAAAAGACCTTACGACGAGGATGATGAGAGGAGGAGAAGATGACCGCGACTTCTATCTACCTACCTGCAGCAGTAAGGACGCTCAGGTAGCCGAAGGATCCTTTGACCTATTCACCGCCTGTCCCGCGGGATACGTCCCGTTCCTGTCGAGAACCTTCTGTCTTTTCTCTTGCCGAAGAAATTCTTCTACGACGAGGCGATTCAAGGGGGGCGGAGTCGCGCCAACTCCCGCGCCAACTCCCGCTATTCATTTTGCTGCCTTCTGAGAGAATGAAAGAATTAATAAGTGACATCTCATGGGGAAAAGGTTTAAACGCACGCCGCGCCGGGGGGGAGGGGAGGGACGAGACAGAAGCGAGGAAGGCGGAGGTAGGACCCTGGCGAGAGAGGCGGGAATCGGAAAGAGAAAGAGACAAGGGGCGGAAGACGGTCCGCGGTGGCTCCTAAACTCCCCATGTCTTTCCCTACGGTTGACGCGGGCTTCTTTGTTGCGCCGATGGCTGCCCTTTGTCAGCCAGGCGAGAAAACGAAACACCTTGTCTTAGGTCGCGTGTAACACAATGCTCTGTCCGACGAACCCCGGCATCTGGCCCAGAGAAATCTGAAATCGGCCGGACAGCGACGACATTCCAACGTTTATACTCGCGAGTTATTCTTTCTGCCTATC
>VBVR01000426.1:0-51070 GCA_011638315.1 Tetramorium parvispinum | reverse complement strand
TAACTAAACTATAATTAATTAAACTTGAAGATTAAAATTTTACCTATAAAATAAAAGAAAAAAAGTACAAAAATTATAAATATTTTGTAGATAAAATGAATTACAATTTATTTATAAAACATTCAATATTATGTAAATTATATATTAATACATGTTCTATATATATTATAATTTACAGATTATTACATGATATATATAATATGATCGATAAAGCTTATATTCATTTATATATTATACAATATATAATTTACACATATAATAAATTACCGTTTTTCAATTATGATTTCTCCCTGAATGAACGTTAAAGAGCGTAGCGTGACATCTGAACAGGTAGCGAAGCAAATCGGAGCGAGGGAGTTCAACCTGCACGGTGCACAGCTAGCGATCGAGTGAGAGCGCGGGTCTCGTCGGCCGGGCGACGCGTCGGTTCGGCCGCGGTCGTCTGCGCGGCCGAAGGTCGCCGAGGACGGCCGAAGGCGACCGAGCGCCGGTATAGCGGAGCGCTCCGGCCTGAACGTATTCAGTATATGTTAAGCAGGCGCGCGCGATACGAGTTGTCACGTTTACCTTTCGCGAGCGCGCCGCCATCGCGCATCGTCGCCGCCGCCGCCGACGACGATCAGCGTCTTTCTTTCTCTCTGTCTTTCTCTCTCTCTCTCTCTCTCTTTCTCTCTCTCTCTCTTTCTTTTCTCCGATATACATCTCGTACGATAAAATCGCGCGTTCGGACGCGCATAAAATTTGAAAAAGTCATCAAGTGCGCGCAGCGATAAGCGCGGAAAAACGCTACTTCAATTCTTTTCTTCGCTTTCCGTAACCGTGACTCGCAGTTTTTAAAATCCGCGCGTGTTCCGAGAGCCGCGAGGGGAAAATGTCGCGACGAAAGTGAAGATTTGGAAACGGATCGTGCACTGTACGTACTTTGGCGATCAATCACCGATCCCTCCGTCCATCCTTTTCTCCGTCTTTCCTCCCGTATTATTTATCGTTTCCTCTCTCTCTCTTTCTCTCGACTTCTATCCCGTTTCTCCCTCGACGCTCCACTCGTTCCTCTTCGTACTTCTTCTCCCTCTTCTCCGTCTCCTTCGCGCTCTCTTTCTCTCTCTCCTTCACTCCGACGTCGTCTCGTGGGGTCAGTGTCTGCTCGATCGGATCCTGAGCAGGAACATACCGGCGAACGAGGAGAAAGAGGAGAAGGACGATCTCTTTCCCTCGGCGCGACTCTCCCTCGGAGACTGCAACCGTTGCGACGCGCGCGCGCGCGCGCGCACCACGTCCTTCGAGAGCTTCATTTTCGGCGAGCGTCCCGTTTTTCGCGCCACGCGACCGCGGACGCGGCCAGCGGAATGATGTGATGATGTGACTGACGTCGACGACGAGAGGCAACGCGTCGCGGGATCGAGACACCGGGCGGATCGATTATTACGCGCCCGACTTGGGCCCGTCCCGTTCGCGGTGCAGGAAACACTCGCTCCTTATCACGTCGCACTCCTTGCATAGTATCAGTCGCTTCTTTTTTGCCTCATTCCCTCCCCCTTCTCTCCTCTCTCTCTCCGGTATCATTTCCCGTCTTCGTTCTTCTCTCACGTGCTCCCGCGAGCGCGCCTTTTCCATCTCCCGCCGCTCCGTCGGCTCCTCTTCCTCTCTCGCGCTTCGCCGCTTCGTCGTCTCGCTCGCACGCTCGTGTTTTCTCGCGAGCGAATGCGAGGAAAAGGAGAATCGCCGGGCGATTGATACCGCGACAGAGACACGTCGCCGTCGCCTCGGAGGAAACGAGATCGCCGAGTAAGCCGCCGAGAGTTTGTGTTTTTGTTTATCACGGACGGACTGCACCGGTATAACTGCACGCCGTGCTGCACTGCGCTGCGCTGGTGCGCGAGAGGAAGTTGCAAGTGGACGCCCATCGGAAGGACGATTTGTTGCCGGAGGCGTTCGAGGAAGGTAAGCTCATATTTTCCCCTCCGTTTCGCGTAACGCGCGCGTCCTCGCGCTGAAAGTGATACTTGGTAAAAGTATAATATATGTCGCGTAGCTTTCCGAATCTTATCGATCAGGACGATTCGATTCGGTTAAAAGAGAGATAAAATTTTACTAAAAACAGCAGACATAGATTAAAATGTATCTGAAGACAGGTGCAATTCGCTTTTAAGAGTAATTATATTAACAAAACCCGCCTTATTAGAATTGGACAAACATGGAACAAAGTATCGGCGAAAATGCATATTCAGAGCTGACTAAACGGCGGACTCCTGAATATGTATTTGTATATCGGCGTACATGTATAAAATATAGTCGCCGGTATACTTGCAAATACCAGCGCGAAAATGTTATTATACGCGAATGCATTTTACCTAACACCGTCGGGGGGCGAGTTGATTCATTGTGGCGATCAGTATTGTCGACTTGAGCACACAACATTGTCGCGTACGTTTGTCACGCAAATGTTCGGAGCGCAGAATGACTTCGCTACCGTTGTACTATTACGTTCAATATATATATATATATATATGTATATATAATGCCTCGTACATACACGCCGTGCTGCATTCGTATATTCGTTTAGCAACAGGCAAGCTTTTTTTTCATCTACCCCGCACCGTTTCCCGGTTCATTAATCTCAGAAACTGCACCGCCACGTATTACTACGTGCCACCCTCGAAAGTCAGGCTTATCTCTTCGGGAGACTAATAATATTACTCCAAGTTAATTAGATCTGGCAATTTTCATTCGCGAGGAAGTTTTATACACGCATTTGCCATACATGTACGTGCAACCTGTGCGTTATTACGTTCGCGAGCTCGGTTCTGTTCGTATAAATATTAACAAGGCATTACGACGTCTGTAATTCCGAGAATACAAAACCTACTGATGTTAAATTTTTTCTTTATACTAAAACCGCTCGTTCCTTCGCTCGTACATAGTCAACGTGCGTTCGAAGAAGCGCGCACTTGTTGTATAACAACACTTAGCAGGTGGCCGTTTCTTTATAGCGAGTGAACTCAAAATATATTACGAATGGATTTAATTACGAGTACATTAGGGAGAATTTATCGCTGGCGTTTTGCCGAAGCTGGCTTTTCCGCGGAATGGTTGACTCGCTTTGTGAAATAAACATGCATAGTGAATGGAAGCGCATTAGTAAGCGAGCAAAACGAACACGGAGGTAGGCAGTGCATCGTGCATTGCAAAGCATTATAGGAATTGATAGAGGAATTATCATGAGATTTCAATACACACAAATATCGCAAATATTCTTATGATTAAAAAGCTCTTCAAATATTATTTTATTTATATTGAATTCGCAGCTGCAAAAATATTTTTTGACATAAACTTGTAAAAACCGTGTTTATTAATTCTTGAAACTTGATTATAAGCTTTTCCTCTATTATGGTGTATTAATTATAGTTCGAATTATTTCTCGCGAAATTAAATTTATGAAGTAAATTTCAAGTTATTATGCAATCTAAATTTTCTCTTTGAACAAAGTCGAAATTTCAAGTTAAGCGTTAAATAAATTTTCGCTTCTTATTTACGTTCTTGAAACGTCATTTATTGGCTCTTGGATTTTCTTTGGCTTTTTAATAACATCATGATTAAACTCCTGATTGAGCTTTTTGTAGAGCGAATTTCGAATATGAAAAGTTGAACGGAGAATATACTTGCCAATTCTCATTCTGCGGAATGTTCCGTATAATAATGAGTACTTGATCGTTATTCAGCACTGGACTTGACGTGGCACATTATAAATTAGATGACTATAATGCAAATTGCAGTAGACAATTTTCCATGAATGAGTACGCGCGTGGCGCACGTTGAACCTTAATTTATTTGCGAGAGGGATGCATTATGGCGATTGCATTTAATGGGAGGGTTTGAGGCTTTTCATAATATTTTTTCTGTATAGGTATTGTCCATCATTTATCCACTGACTTTTGTTATTACAAAACTTGGCGATAGATTATAATATAATTATATATATATAATTTACTGCCGGAAGTATTCTTCTCTCTCTCTCTCTCTCTCTCTCTCTCTCTCTGTCGTCGTTCTTATTATATTTTGAAATAATTCAATTATATTCTAATCAATTTAATTCTTAGCGATTATCATATTGCTTTTATACTAATTATTTCGGGAACGCATATGCGACTTGTTGAAAAAAACTCCTTTTTTACTTTATATAAATTATATGATATATAAATATTTTCGAACAAAATTATTTTGCGAGTTCCATTGCGAGTCGTAAATTTTAACCGTGCCTTTTGATTTGGATAGAAAGCCATAGTTCGCTCGTTTCCGTGAATCACTTGATTCGTCAGGCTTTCGCTTTTTATCACGGAAAAACAAACGAGAGAAGATGGCCTTATCTTGCCGCTCGAAAGTCCGCGACTTCTTCTCGTAAGAATGAAAAACAATTTTAAAGTTTGTCTTCAGTTATTGAAAAGACGTGTCACTGAATTTTACTTAATTTTTTTTCTCCAATCGTGTTTTTCATCACTAGAGAAGTCTCCGAAGGAAAAATGGGTCCTTCTTTTCGCGACGATATTCGTGAATGAATAATTTCTCGTATAATGAGTCACGACGGAAAGTGATTTCCCGCTTTCACGCTTGCGTCTGAATACGAGCGATGAAAATCGCATTACAAACGTTTCCGTCACGAAACGAATATTAAGGTCGGGTGATTCACTTTTTAATATTTTGTGTTAACTCAACTGTACCGATTTTCGTCGCATTATGAATCAGTTGCATTTCGTTATAAATTATGACGAAAATTTGAATTACTTTTATATATAATGTTACTGTAATTTATACCATTATTATACCGTTATAATTATATAATTAATCTAATATTGTATTTTACTAATTTCCGGCTTTATAATCATATTAAAGAGGAATTACATAAACATTTCATGTGCTATGCTAATTCAAGACATTTACGATTCATGAAATTCATTGCTCTATTAGAGAAATCAGTGTAATTAATCTTCTGTCAAGCTGGAATTACTTGCCTTGGTTACGTTTATTTTTTTTTGTTAACAACTTTCCTGTACAAATTTCTTAATTAATATCGATGATATTTAAAAAAATGATTAATTTTATATTATAACTTAACTCTATGAATCAAATAAATCAAATATTCATATCTCTAACATGGCGTGAAAAGATTGTTTGCTACAGCCATGCTGGGAATTTATAACGAAAATGCATCTCTCTCGAGGGAGCCAAAAGAGTTATGTATCTTATCTCCGTCGCGTTGTTATGTTTGGTATTTATTAAAAAACGGTGTGTTGTTTCCTCCTTAATGACTTGCTCCGGAAATGTAATTATCTCTTAATTAAATTATTCATAATACCCATGAGACTATTAAGAAGACACGTTTACTTTTTTTTTTAGGAAAGACTTATCTATATTACAATTAACTAATAAAAGACGTTTTCTGTCATAACAGTCAAGAGCGAAAAGTAAATTCAAAAATTGTAACAGAGAGAATATTAAATGTTATTTAAAATTCACAAAGAGTGTCCGTCACATTATCTCTTTAATTAAAGGATCCAGTAAAAATTACGCAAATTCAATCTTAATAATTAATTAATATTTAAAAATATTTTATTGCTTTATCATTGAAAATGATGTGAGAATATTTTGGACAAAATTATAACCAAACTGTAGACAGAGATAAGCTATGAGTCTCGCTAGATTTTCCCTCGTGGGACTTGGCATGTATTGCTTCGGGCTCTTCAATTATTCACGATAGAGGATTCATAACGGCGGGTGAATAAAGTATCTAGATGCAATATATCTCGTATATACTATAGAGAGATATTTCGTTCTTTAAATCATTGATCCGTTTGAAAGATTAAAGTATTAAATTTAGCGGATTAATTCTCGTATAAGTATACATTAATTTAAAACGATGAAGATTTATAATGAATATTTTGGGCAGCAGTCCGCCTCACAATTTTACAGAAATAATTGAAATTATTTACACACGAATGTGCTATCGAATCACTCGAAACTATCATCAGGCTCTCGTTACTAATTCAATTTGCAACCTAATATTGTACATCACTGAGAATTGTTATTGTGTAGTACTCGATTGTTGCGAAATTATATAGTATTAATTTTCAACGGTCTCTACGTCTCGTGCCGATTTATCTCTGGCTTCGCGCCAAGCGCGTAGCGTCTTCATCAGTAAAACAAGCCGTCGCGACTGGCATGTTAGCGAGACGAAAGCCGCATTAGTCGGTCGCATCTGTCAATAATTATTATCACGGGTGCGCAGTGCGTGCCGCGTTTCGCAGACGGCCGCTGCATGCACGTTATCTGAGAAAACACGAGGCGAGCGATATCAACGACCCGTAGATACGACGCGATGGCGAGAGAGAATGGAACGAGAGAGAGCTGTTGAGAGAAAGAGAGAGAGAGAGAGAGAGAGGGTGTCAGAGAAACGGAGAAAGAGGAGAGTTTCACGAGACGACGTGAAACGGTTTTCGGGAACTTCTTGGTCGTGGTTACCGTGACGTGCGTTTTGTTCGCGGGCAATAGTAATCAATGTCACGATAATTTATCATAAAAGAGCAGTAAGTCATTGTCAAGCTACCGAGACGTGTAACAGTCTTCGTGAGGTAATTTTAGATAAATTAACTGCACAACAATGAGAAATACAATAGGTATTAGATTCGTGTTTTCCGATAATAATATTCAAGCATTGATCATTTTCGAATTGCGTACGGTCAGTGAGCTAAGTTTTGAGTTGGGAACAAATAAAATAAAATCTCTTTTAGTTGCAATCGAATTTTCGTTTGGAAAACTTCGGTCTTTGCGAGTGATCGCATTACCTTTCCGAGGAGTTACAACGAGAGCTCTAAATTGATCCTGTCGATAAGAGAAAGAGTCTGCAGTCACGCGAGCCAGCTCATCCGGAGTATCTTCTCGATTAGTTCGATATATTTTAATAATGATAACTCTTCTGTTTAACTTTCACTTGAATTGCTTTACATTTTACCATTTCGAAAGCGCTACTAATACACCGTTGATTCTATACAGCGACGCTTATTATTCTAATGGGAATAATAGAGTGTTATATATATATATATATAACATTTGAACAGTTCACCTCTCTACGACTGATATTGGCTTTGTAAGAATACAATTACAGAAAATACAAAACGGCTAATGTTACCCTAACACATTATGATTACATATATATACTTTATGTAATCCCTAGATATGGAAATATTTTATTTCGTCACATAAAATGTTTTCAATCCAATATAATTTAAGAGTTAATATCTCCGTGAATCTCTATAGACCTACAGATTATAGTTATTTGCAGATGTAACGGAATGTGACTCTGCAAGTTCATAAATTCATCGCAAATTCCGAATTGAATTGCAAGATAACGATAGCTTCTTGGCGCTTTTATTCGCAGTTCATCTCGCAATTCTCGTTAATTCCGACAGTTTGGCGCTGATTTGTATAAGCGACAATTGCGATAACGGTAATAAATATATTTGCATGCATAGCCTTGACGAAAGACGCATCTTTGCGGCTTGTAGACGTTGAAGACTCGTTTACCGAAGTGATCATTAAACATTTTGCCGTCTGCGCGCGTATTTGCATAAACACCAATTATGTAATTAATACTAATAATGGTAGACGTGCAATGAATATACATGAAACGGATATACAATTGTATGATAGTTGTGACGATAAAATTTTGAACTTTGTGCTTCTCGAACTGAGACCAGAATTTCAAATTGGATTTTTACTTTCAATCTGGATTGTTTCCCTAAATATAAGATATTTATTAACCAATAAAAGAAAAAATGAAATTTTAATAATTTATGAGAATTAATGGAAGAATAATATTTATTTCATTACCATTACAGTATTATGATTTTTATTAAGCTATAAAAAAAGAATACAAAAATAAAATTGATCAGTACATTAATTATCATGTCTATGATGATGAGATTGTTAATTATAATTTTTTAAAAGAATTTTCTAATACATTATTTTATTGTAGTAGTATTAACTACTACAATGAAATAATGTAATTTTGTCAGCTAAAAATATCGCAATGTCATATTTACTAAAATTTTAATTTTAGTAAAGTTACATGCTGACTGCGCGACATATGTTCTGAAAACAAAATACATCATAGAAAATGATTTTTTTTAATTTTTAAAAATTCATGTTATACAATATACAGTTTATTAAGAGAAGACAAATATAATGCTAAAAAGGAATTTCTATATCACAAATCTGTGTCAGTTAAATATTATAACGTCAATAGTTTCACAGTTTCCTAGCAGACATTAAACATTCGATAAACTCTCTATCGTTAAAATCGTTGTTTAATTTCACTATTGCGTAGATTTACCATTGTGAACATGCGATCGACTTTTTTCTGTTTGCATTTCGCAAAGCCAACCGTGTAGCGCAAAATGCCGTGAATAAATGTTTATTGATGGCTCGTGCGAGTGAATCTGGTAACAAGCTAACAATTCACTTATGTAACGTATAGATCACGCACGTAAGGCTGCACATTCACATTAAACGAAATTATCAGCTTGTCACGATACAATCAAACGACAACATCGTCGCGCGAATCGTGAAATATTAACACGTCAGAAATACTATCACGTGCTTCATATTACAAACGAAGATCTCGTGAATCAGTGATCGCGAGCGAAAAGAAGAGAATCATCACTAATAGTGATGAGTCGGCTACACGCTACCAATAACACATTTCGACTTGTCATTATTCATTATCACGAAAATCTGACCTCTTTTTCTGTTATCAGTGATTTAAAATCAGTTTGTAATATGAAAGTAATTACTACGGCCAGATCTCTTTGCAATAATGTATTTTTTGTTACTTTTTCCTTCTTCTGCTTTTCTTTCTCTTCTTCATTTTTAATTTGAGTTTAAAAAAGCTTGTTTTTTTTCTTATAAATATTATTCTTCTAAATATTAAATGTTGATATATCTATACGTTTATCATAAATAGCAGATTTAGATTGCTTTAAAATAAAAGCGTTATATATAATATTTTTATTTATTTAGCATTAATCTCTTTATTTTTTGTACGAACAAATTGTTTTATCCGTGTCGTTGTCGAACGTGTCACTTTTCGATCTGAACTGCCAGAAATTGCCACAAATAATATTCTTACTTATTATAAAGCAAGTAAACACGTAGGAAAAATTGAACTCGAATATTTATGACAATTATTCTTTTGGTTATTATCATAAGTTTATTCATATTTACAATTTAAATCGTGAATAACAATATTTAAATTAAAGAGGATTTAATTTCAACGGGAGGGATTGCAAAAATCTTAAAATAAATCTCATAGATTGTTCAAGATCGTCTTCCTTTTCTACTCTGGCGAATATGGTAAGCCCGAGTTAATCGATGTCGTCAACGACCATTAGATGCGGGTCCGCGACACAAAGCGATCTGGCCGGATTCCAGGAGCGTTTCTGGCGGAGAGGCGCCGGTTTTATTGTCTCCCGATGAGGCTTTGCCCACGCTTGATTCACACGCGACGCTTAATCGACGTGCCTTGGCCGCCACTGCGCTGTTCGCAATCATGCTCGGTAATGGAAACCCGCGATTTCTTTCTATTCTTTTTCTTTTGTATCACGTTTGTCTTACCGAGGAGAAGAGAAATAAGCGAATAAAAACGACGATTCGCGGGAAAATTTATATATGAAAATGAGAGAGTATTATTTAATTTTCTCATTGATCATCTCGTCAGTGTTTTTTATATCGTTTTGAACAAGATGTCAGTTCGACACACATATGAGGGTTTCTTACTCAGATGCGATAATCGCGGAGGGATGAAACAATAAAATATCGATGCTGCCTTTCGACAATTTCTAGTTACACACGCGATGTTAAGCAGATCTGCGCCCTTCGCTTAGATAAACCGACGCGGACACAGCGTCGATAATTTCTATCCCGGAGCGGCGACCAATTACGAATTATGCACGCGTGCGGAAGCCCGGCCTATCGTACGGCCGGATCGAGCGCGAAAGAACGGGCCGGAGGGATTCTAGAACCCGGTAACTGGCAGGTACGGGAACGAAATTGACGTCGTTTAAAGATATAATGCAAACGCGCGCGATCCCGCCACTATTATCGAATGAGCCTCGGTCATTGCATGCCATGCGATCAGCGGTGCGGCCGCAAAATGCACGCGCGGAGCTTTTACGCTTCGTGCTTTTAAGTCGCGATTTTTGCAGCTCGTCAGCCACGTGTAATCGTTGCCGCGAGGCCGGTCGCGTTTACGATAAATATTATGTCGCGCACGCCTCGAGTCGCGTGCATTTTTGTTCATCGACATATTTCGCAGTTAATGAAACACGTAAGTGTAATGTGCAATCAGGAGTTCGAGGGTTAAACAGCTAATTCACGAGGCATTATTAAATGCGCGCCACACTTGTGATACTTTTATAACACCTAATGACTTATATGATAAATTTGTAATGTGTTTAAAACGTTTGAAATGTCAAAGTGCTCGAAGTGTCAGAGAGGTTTGAAAGAGCTAAATTGTTGATCAAAAGATTATATAATTACATAAATATTGCACAAATTTAATAATACATTAGTAACGGGATGTTAATTTTGTAGATGATTTTTCAGATTTGACGATAGCAAAATGGAGTAATTATATTTCAACTACACATCGTATTTTATTTTGGAAGGAAAAAACAATAATGTTATCTGTCTTGAAAAAAAGGCCAACATCGCTCATGGTAATGATATTGATCATGCGAAAGTCTCTTTAGGCTCATGCTATTGTTTTTTATGTCGACAGATGGAATAATTCCGACAACTATTTGCTATTTCCCATCGTGAATGCACTAACTCGCTCAGGTAGGACTGTTGCACGCGATATCATCGGTCACTATAACACGCGAGTGAAAAGCACGCGGTAAGCACCTATCGAGCCGAACGAGAGTTGGAGTCTCGTAATCGACCGTGGTGCTCCGCAACGGGCACCCACGCACATACGCGGGACACGTGTGTATGCCCTTACATCGCATTTATGTCTCATCTTTATCGGCTACGGCAAGTACTTAAAAGAGTGTTAAATACGGGTTCGAAAAGGGTAAAAAAACAACGGGCGCTCTACGCCGTCTGGCCGAGAGCTTCTTTCACTACTTTCGATTCATTTTTTTTTCTCGAACACCTAAGACTGACACAAGCTCTTCGTAGAAGTGATTAACACTCACTGACACATTGACTTGTTGTGTTAACGCGTTACAAAATAAACGAAATAAATTCAGGTTAATTTAAATTTATATGAAGCATAAATTTTCAATTTTCTCAAACTTCTTGTAGGTGATTTGATCTACGTGTTTTCGTTAATTTTTGACGGATAATAACAACTGATAAATCATAATAATTTAATAATAACCTGATAATTGATTAATAAAATCTTCTTCAGTAATATTCCTCTGTTTTTCATGTCAAAATGTAGCTCGCATATTTGGAAAATTCAATTATCAAGATGGGAGATAAGAGTGATTATCGTTAATTATTAAGGCCTGTGATCAGAAACATGTTTTATAAAAATCTGAGATAAAACTTGATCATCTGACAAACGTTACGTTCTCACGTAAAGTACAAGATTCACACATCTACTTGGAAAATATAATTATTTTGCAAAATAAAATTGTGCAGAGACGCTGGCCATACTTCAATTTTGATTAATGAACACACGTTGTCATGAATTTCCATCAAGTTTTTTCCAAAAGGCGCATAAACCCGCTTCTTGCGCCGATCCCCATTATGAGTATGTTATCGTGTGCTGCGCGGCTCATGAATTTTAATCGGTATTATATCTGAAAAGCGCGTTTCTCTCTCTCTCTCTCTCTCTCTCTCTCTTTTGATGGACGCACCTTGCCTCGCTTCATCTACGAGCGACTCGTTCGAACCGCAATACACTTCGCTGTAAGATAGTGTATCCGCTTGAAAGTCAAAACCGGGTTTACCGCAAGATAAAGAGCTGTTGCATCATATATACGGTGTCTCTTGTTCAATAGGACAGGCGATAATGGGATCGAATGGTTGTCGTCGCCTCTGATAGGACAGTGTTACAATTCGCATGAACAATGTCACAAGATAAAAATGTTCTCCGGGATATTCGTCTCATCGAAATTTTTATTATTCCTATATTTTAACGATTATAAATATTTAATTTTCAGTAGTTATCAAATATTGAAGTTTTTATGAATATAATTAGAATTATCTTCGATAATTAATATTCTTTTTTGTTAGTATTTTACATATGCTGAAGCTTTGATTAGTCATATTCGTAACATATGTATGAGTCTAAAAAAATGTCTTTAGTTCTAATTAATTAAAATTGACATATATTTTTTATATTGAATAGGATACTTATATCAAATTAAGTATAAAGGATATTATTAAATATAAATATTAAATATAAAGAATACTACGGTCTCTTCAATTAATTTGAAGCCGAGTTTTTCAGAGAAATTTAATTACTATTATTATTATCATTTTTATGCTTTTCTAATCTTCTACATTAAGCGTCTTAATAATTAGTTATTTATTTCTATCTATTAATTAATAGTTAATCTGCAAAGTCATTTTGAACCGCTTATAATTCAAGGAGGAAATCTTTCCAGACCGTTTGTCAGAAACTGACTTTTTATCGAGTTGGAATACCTTTTTCTTTTAGATCCTCCTCAGAATCCCCGGGTTCGTAGATGCAGTTTTCCAACA
The DNA here is from genome assembly GCA_011638315.1 of Tetramorium parvispinum. Taxonomy (NCBI): domain Eukaryota; kingdom Metazoa; phylum Arthropoda; class Insecta; order Hymenoptera; family Formicidae; genus Tetramorium; species Tetramorium parvispinum. The sequence goes on along the minus strand of VBVR01000426.1, from coordinate 38,305 downwards.
CGTTTAAAAGCCATCCAATTTGTGGGCAACGCGATTTCGCGGCCGGTTCTTCGAGGTCGCGAGTGCGCTTTAAGGCCATAAGTCGCCGTGGCTGGCGGCTAGCGCGGCAGGTCAATAAGCCTCACTCTTAGCCAGATAAAACGCCCCTTTCCCTCGCTCTCGCGTGTTCCGCTCTTGAGTGTGCGAAACGGCGCTTTTGCGATTTTAACCCTAGGAATATGCCAGGTTGTCCCTCTCGCTGCGCTCTCGTATTGCGATTTTTTTTTATACCAGTAAAATTATTGTCTTATTCATTTTGAGAGTTATATCGATGATTTACATAGTTCTTGCTGCGTTATCCACGATCTCAATGTGGCTATGCAAATAAAATCTCTTTCGCATTAAATCAACTCTAAAGGATATTTCGCGCTTGCTTCCTATATGTCGGGTTATATTTCTCAGTCTAACACGTGAAAATGTGTAACCGCGAATGACGAGCGAAAGTCGTAACTCGTGTAAATTGCAACCGGATGATTGGTCCATCGGGAGAACCCATTGCGCGAAACGGACTTTATCGACGCGGAACGTTGTAACTTTTCCTGGATCTCCTGGCGGTCCAGCTCGTCTCTTCCTCTCGGTTTCCCGCCGCCTCCCGTTCTGCCCTCTTGCCCGCGCCTTCGTCCCCGTTCTCTACCTTCCTTCTCCCTTCCCATCCTTCGATTCCGGCGGCGTGTTCGTGTCACCCACACGAGGACAGACTCCTCGTTCGCAGGCACGATCCGAGTCGTCTCAGTCAGAGCTGAAGCCTGCAAGCAGGTGCGCTGGATGCATTCTGTGCATTCCACTGGGTTCTCGTCCTCATCCAGCATCACACGTCGGCCTCTGCTCCACCTCCTGCGCGCGTGTCCTTCCTTCGCTTCTCTTTCTTTCTCTCTCTCTCTCTCCCTCCCTCATCCGCACATTCTCTCCACGTTCTCCGTGTATGTCTCGTCGTGTCTCGCCCTCTTTCTTCCACTCTCTCGTCTCTTTCTCTTATTTCGGAGCGCGTTGCAATCGGGCTTTTTCCATGAAGACCTACGGTTTCCTCTCCGAAGAATCATCACCGGCAATCGTTCTCCCCGATGCCGCTGATGATCGCAATTTCGCGACTGAAACGCGACGCCGAACGATTTCTCGAATCACGATGTCTCCGTCGCTCGTCACCAAGCTTCTTGCGCTCGATAACGTGTGCCCGTGACGTGTGTTATCGATTTTTAAAAGACGCCAACAGATAATGGTACATTTTCCGCGCGAGTATCATTTGAGGAATGAATAAGCGCGATGAAGGATGTTGTCATATTTGCGGCATCTTGAAATTTATCGATTCTGATATTACGATTTAATGCGAACTGATACTTCAAATTGATATGTTATCTATAGAATATCTTCATTAAACACGCTGCTTGAAGTAACGTGACGATAAATGTGAGACCGTGTGAGATAAGCAAGATCTGCAAGATAACGAATAAACTACTATGATATCGTAATATGCTTGAAAAAAAAAAAAATTTTTTTTAATGCATGTAATGACATTATCAATATCAGATCGGAGATCTCTTTTTAATTATATCGCAAATATGAAAAAGGAATCTGCTGTTTCTCAAACGAACATTACGTTTAAAAATAATTTCTAGTTTTTTTTATAGATTTATTATAATTTGAAACATTATAAAAACATTTTGTGAAAGATAAAACTAGTAAAAGAGTCATTTCACTTCTTGATGTAATACGTAAACGTATAACAGCTAGTATTTATACAGATTTAATTAAAAGACGATCGCTTTATGTGAACGTTCCGTAAAGTCGAGACTCCCGAAATACATTTCGTATGCAAACGACTCAACAATAGGAAATTAGTATTTTCCACCTGCTCGCGACAGATCCCGAAAGTAACTCGTTCCATGCCAGTCACGCGCGTTTCAGTAACAATTAACCGAGTGTCGGGCCCGGGTCTGAAGGTAAGGACATTTGCATGTATAGAAGCGCACAGGAATTACCCGCTCGGGGCGCTGTATTTGTTCCAACCGCCCGCGCCGGTTGGGTCGTCCGCAAACTCATCGCCGTGCGTTTCTAGAGCAAACGCGAAGTAGTAGCCCGAGGCTGCCCGTCGTGGTGACCAAACATGGCTTAGACGGGTTTTGTTGCTACGAGCGACAGCGAATGATGTCCCACAGTCACGGATTCTCGCGACGTCTACGGTAAACACGGCTAAACTGTTCCGAGATTCTCGCTGGAGTTAAATTGAAACGATTTTTATCGATACGTCAGAATTTTCTGATAAAATTAATTTTATCAAACCAATTTTATTGGATGAAAATTGTGACGCCAAATATTCCTGAAAATGTAAATCTAAGATCATCTTTTCGAGCTGGTAATTCTCGTGCAAATTCGAAAGCAACGCACAATTTCACTAAAATTGCACGATTGAAAAATAAATATTTTACATCTTTATACATATTAAAATATTTCTCGCATCTTTGCGCAAAATGCAATAACGTCGTCGAAATTTGTTCCGAGGCTTGCATCTCTGTGTGAATAGCGGCTTTCGCGTCGGAAGCTTCATAATCGAAGAGATGCTCGTCAATGTCTGATTCTAATTATTGCAAATCCAATTTCGCTTCCTTTTTCCGAGCGGCAGGTTAGCCTACAAAAGAAGGAAAAGAATCCGCAACTGGTATCCTGCTACTCGGAACGTTCCATGTCGCGGCCTTATCTAGCGGCCGGCGCGGCGCGTCGCGCTCGACCCTTGCGAACGCCACGTTGTGCATCGTCGCGTAATTATAGTCGACGGCGGTAATTGCTCTCAGGAACTGGGAAGCAGTTTGAGTTCTACGTATCGCGGGGCAAGAGTAAACTCGGCAAACTCACTCTCGCTCGCTTGCCTAGCGAATAGCTGTGTTCGAGCGTGTAGTCGACGTGAAGTCGACGCACGACCGATGCGTGCATTTCCATAACGCATTCCCGAAAGCATTCCCGTCATGAGAGCGCACGTCGTCATGAGATATGCACGTGTTTCGCACCGATCTCCTAATGGAAAACCGATAAGCCGCACGCCTGCCTACACGTCAGTTGATTAATTCCACGTTTTTCGTGATTAGATTTTAATCATTCGCTTAACGTCCTTTCCAGTGTACGAATGCGGATCAGCGCGATGTAGAATACGATCATTATCACATATTGGAAATATAAAACTAGCGAATTTGAAAAACGATACTGTTATTGTAATATTTTTATTACTAACGGTTAAACGTACGAGGATTTTCCGTGACATAGAATTTATTTCGAGCGTAACTCAATGCACGTTACATTTTTTTTGGGTGGGAAATGAAAAATTTCGTGATTTACGCATCATAATTCATGATATTAATTATGTGTTGATTAAAAGCGTAATTATTGTTTCTCATAATTACATGGGCAGATAATCTACCACAACTTACAAGAAAATTTTGCAATCTTCGTTTTACCATACGTTCTACTCTGTGTAGGTATATTATCACATGTTTTGCCCTACTTGAATTTTAATATTGTTTCCGCCGCTTTTTCTTCTCTGACATGTCCCAATTTGTGACATTTCTTCATTTGGTTGCGAAACGCGAAACCACCGAGTACAAATTTATGACGCGGTGTCACGACACTATGACGAGTTGTACAATAGAAAGTTTTCAGTGCCACGTGCTCACCTACATACGGGAAACATGATGGATATATGCATGTGCAATAAACGTAACGTACGTGCATAATACGCGTAATATACGTGTGTAACACACGCGATAAATACACGTAATACGCGCGTAATATATGCGCGCATAATAGATACAGTGCGCGTATATAATATACACGATAAATAATATCCGGGGTACGGAGGGTGTATATATAATGTTCGCGTATAATAAGCGTAATATATGCGTGAATATATGATATACTCACGACACACACGGTAATGCATATACATCGAGTCGTTCGTAGTCCTAAGAATAGAACCCTTCGATTTTCTTCGGCTATTCTACCCAACAGCTACCCTCGGTATAGCCGTATTATACAGGGTGTCTCTTAAGTGTACGAAGAGCGAAGTTACGCAATGGTTTCGTGACGACGCGATGTTAGACACAAGCAATTTCCGTCATAAACTGAGAGAAACAGTTTCGGAGTTTCTGAAACTATTAAAGTCGCCGGTGTGTTTCGTTTCGCATTGTCTAACATATGATTCGGTTGTTTCGCTGAAATTTTCACAAATTTTCGCGTTTCCGGATCGTAAATATCGGTGGAAATTTCCATGCGTTTTTCTTGAGCTTATGTCAAGGATTAAAAGGAAGCTCCCTGATGAAGAGACGCGATAAAGGTCTAAAATAACAAGATGAGGGAGCGACGATAGGACGTCGGTACGATAGACGATGGACGATGGACGAGATAGGTATTCTCTCTACTTAGACTCAAGGACAGATCTGAAGAATTCCTAAGGTCTTCGTTGTGGAAAAAACTATGAAAAATATGTTGAAATTAAAAGTTATAAATATCAAAAGTTAAATTGAAAGAAAGCATGAAAATTATTTTAATTTTTAAAGCAGAGAGGGATATATATATTTCACAGTTCGCAGCCTCTCCGTAAGATAAAAGGTCTCAAGAAAGTAGAACACTCAAAAATTAATCAAGTTATCTCGCTGCTTATCTGTTTCTGTTTAGAATTTAAAACATTCGCTCTCCTCGCGATTTTAATCCTTAAGCGTGTATTTTGTATACATGTACTTCTCTTCTAAAGCTATATACCTATATTCCTATCTCAAAGTAATTGCATCTCACGGTGTAATTATACTCCCGATAATATCTTAACGTAATTTATAACTCAGTCAACGAGAAACCGCTGTTTCATCATCTTTCGCGCGTTATAAAATGCGTTCCCTATTTTGAAACAAATTTAAGTTGCATATAGATAGCAAGAGGAATATCTGCGTATTTAATCTATAGATAACGATCGAAATAAGGACGTATCTCCACGGATTCCTTCCCTTGTGTACGCTTAGCTGCGGCTATTAATAACGCTTAATCTCCCTCGGAAGAAAAGAGACCGATCCCGTTTTCCGAGGGGCCCTATTATCTGTCTTGCGAGGCCCGTCTCCGATTCGCATAATTCGGTTTAGACCTGCATTAGGTCCGACATTTATCCGACTTCGAGACGCTCGTAAAAACGCGCTCATCGCTGGCGACCACGGAATTTACGAGCGTACTAGCCCTTTCCCTCCGTATCCCCCTCTTTCTCTTTGCTCTTTTCCATGCTCTACCTCTTGTTCCCTCCTTTCCATTTTTATCTTGCGAAAATTGTTCGAAAATACAAGAGGGCAGAAATGAACGTGATCTCCTTTGATGTCGCTCACCGCACGTCAGTTTCTCCGTGTGTTTAACGCGTATCGTAATAATTATGTTGTATGAGATATGTGGTCATTATACGTGTTTTTAGACGAGATATTTTTTTACGAAAATTATTCAAAAATGTGTTGTGGATTTTAACAAAGCGCGAGTTTACGCATTTCTCGCGTTTCAATAAAATGTATAGTTTTAAAACTAGATGAAAAAAACAATTCGTATCATAATAGGGAGAAACTAAATAACTTCCTAACTCGTCCAATTCTATTTTGCACGGTATCTTCTAATTCAAGATATAAAGCAGAATATTAATGTTTACGAATACAAAACGCCCGCAGCCGCACCGGCAAATAGCTGGTGACAGCTGATAAGGATGTTTCGCCTCAAGTATCAGAACTTGCAGACGTCTCGATAAAATGTGACGCCCACCTGAGCGTACGTTCAGAAGCGAGTACGATCGACAATGATTCCTACCACTTGTTGCAATGGAAAATTAGTTCCCCTTCCCTCTAGAAATGTCGGAGGACTCGTTGAAAAGGGATTTCGAAGGAATTCTCTTCATTTTCTATATACCTACGACGTTCAAATTCAGCCAAGTGCTCATTGTGTTCGTAGCTTCTCTTTTCACAGCGAGTGACGGTATGCTTTTATTTCATCGCGAAAAAAAGCTGGATAGTAAAATAGCAATTGCTGTTACAAGCTTTGTCAGTCTATTATTGTTATATTTTGCTCTTTATTTCTTTTCACGTCGCGGCTTAAATAATGCTGTTGAATAAAGTGAGAGAGAGTCGCGTGATATGTATATTGAGGTATGCAGACTATTTGCCACTTGGATTACGCGGGAACATTCTCATAGCTGTACTTTTGCGAGTTCATGCGAAAGGTAGAGAACTGGCGTGCGCGTCGTTTAGGCCGATCGCTTAGGATTATTGCTTAGATAATGCGCTCGCGCGCATAACATGGTCACCGCGCTTAATCGTGGTCATTGAGGCATTGTTTGCGGATAGCTACTATCACCCGATGGTCTCGCCTCGCACTCGTCGTGCCTACGGCCATTTTGCATTCGATAACGATACCTCGAGCAAGCCTGAATTTACGGAGGGCGCGCGATAACGGCGGACGTTTTTATGGCCCGCATGTACGTAAAGAAGTAAGAGAAAAATTACGCCGTTAAACCGGTAGAAAAAAAAACAAGGATCGACAGCATTGTCCTTTCGATCCCGTTCGCCGTTTGCCAATTTCTTACATGTAGCATATTCGCTTTTGAGATAATTTTTTCGATAATATTTCGTATCGCTGAATTTTTATCGTGAACTCATCGCGTTAGTTGAAACTTTATACTGAATTTTATTTATCAAACACGAGATAAAAATTAAAAAATTATATTTAATGCGATAGATATATGATGAACTATAAATATATCTATACATATATTTATTACTGCAAAGTGATGTATTTAAAAACCACTCTATATTCGGGACGGCTAAAGCAATCTCTTCTTCAAGATTGCTTTAATCAACCGATTATGCAACTTAGACAACGTATTGTTTAACTGCTGTATAAATAACTGATTTATTATAAAACTTCCTTCTACAAAAATACGAATCCGTAAATCCGGGAATATAAGCGTCTCAGCTGCGTGTCTCGAATACGTGTGGATCCTTTCGAGAGGATGGGCGAAACGGGAGGGGGAACTAACCTAAGATCCGGCGAGTCGATGAGGACGGCCGAGTGCGGTTCGAGTTATTGATCATCGCTGCATCCGATGCACCCCTGCCTTGCTGCAGGTGAGCCCGACTAGTCGCGCACCCTGCATTACGCGGCACGACGCGACGGCGTTGCGACCTCTGATTTTTCGTCGGCGCGAACATGGAAATGTGAATCCTTCGCGATCTTTACGATCCGCTTTATAGCTCCTACTTTCTCGTAACCCTACTGCTAGCAATTTTTATTTTTCCCTTCGGCCGTTTTTCTGTCCTGGAAATGGAAGAGGCGGGCACGCTTCCCCTTCATGCAAGAGCTGCGTTGAACGAGGTGTGAAATCTTTCACCTTTCGCATATTGCATTCCGTGACGAATGCAGAGTAAAATGCAAATTCCGTCCGTGTATTGGATAAAGGACGCTTAAGTTATAATCGCGACACAATATGTACATGTTATATAAATAAGAATATAAAAATTACATTAAAGAAAATGGCATAACTTAAAAAATTACTAATTACAAAAATTAATTCAATTAATGTCCAATTTTACTGACATGTCCGACGAGCTCTTGCACATTTCTACATTCACGATGGCACTTGATGTCACGTGAAAGAGTACTTTAATGTCCGACCCTTCCTCGCCGTGAGCGTCCAGTCGATTTGCTTGTATTTTGACGCGTGTATGACAGGCTGTATACGAAATGAAAAATGTAAAAGCCGTGTGGGACGCGACGATAAACGTCCGCCATGTGTGCAGTAAGCTACGTTTCAAACCTTGATATTTACCAGTACAGTTTCCGGGTTCTGTAAAATTGATGCCGACCCTATGATGTGGATTTATATGAGAGTTAAATCAATTTCTGTGTCTAAAGAAAAATGATTTAATCTCTTTTTCTCAGCAAGTTTAATAAAAATTATAATTTATAATGAATAGAAAATAGATAAGCGTAGTTTGTTTAATAATTTATACAATTCCGTAATTTTCGTAATTTCCGAGAAATTTGATAGATTTAATTTATCATTGTTTCTACGGACGCATATAAAATAATGTAATTATATCTTTCTACACAAATGAGGAAATGTTATTTTTAAATTATCTAGTTATAATCCAGAACTGGATTATCGGATTACTTACGGAGGCTTTTGGTTATATTCAGTAATGACTTCGTCACTTTTACAATATTTCCCCTTTGTCACTAATTTAATGATATACATACATATATTTCCCTTCTGAACTCTATTAATTTATTACAAATTTACACTCTCTCCCCTACTTTTAATTTAAATAGCACGTTTCAGCTTAAAATTAACAGCCCCAAGCCTTAAATCGATACGTGACGGAAACGGTATCTTTCGCCATTCGGCGAAAGGCACAATTATCCGACAATAGCGGTTGGCAGTTTATTCACTGCACCATTTACTCCATTTTAACGTACAGCAGTGTCGGGAGCGCGACAACGTTGCGTCTAAATTTTCTAAATGCTTCTCAGCGCACGTGACATTCCGTGGAAATGGACGGTATCACCGAGGAGCGTCTGGCGCGTGGCTTTCGGACTCGCGTGAAATTCGCCGGGCGTATTGATCCAGCTCGCGATGGACACGCCGTATACATTCCGCCGGTTGTGCGGCCCTCATCGATCCGTTGTCTTTCTCGCCGGGTTTCCCCAGCCGCTGCCTTCCTACCTTTTCGTTTCCCGTTGTGCCGATGCCGTCGGAGCGGCTTAAGGCGCTTAATGAAGGAACGATAATTGAAATTTGTTTTCCCGCGAGACGATAAGCAGCGGCGACGCGTCGCCGGACTCTTTCTCTCTTTCTTACTCTTCGTCTCTCACTTTTCTTCCTTCAATTTCCGCGATATCACGGTTAGCGACTTTGCTCTCGTTCGCTCCGCGTCCGATCGCTGGATCGTATTTATACTAACAGAATCTTATTGCGTATCTCGGGCGCGTGCCGATGACTGTGACCTGTAAAACTGTCGCAGCTGGTGAATCTCACAAGCTCACAAACCGGAATTTTCCAAATTATGAAATTACTTGTTGTTAAATTGTATTTTTTATATGCATCCGATGCATATAAAATTATTGAGAGATAAATATAGGAAAAAAAATTGAATTGTGAAATAACATGATCAAAGGTTTTCTGCACGTGACAGCCTGATATAATATTTTATATATTTAATTTATTACTTTATTTTTATTATTATATTATTTTTCATGCCTATTATCCCTTTGTTTATTAAAAACAGTTTTATGCTTAGAGAGGATATTTTTGCATTTTAATATTATTTCTGTATATTTACAATGGAGAAAAAGCGTAAATGTAGTTTTATACCGTCACGAGCACGGAACAGATATTTGATATACACGTTGCGCTATCGAGTCTTCCGTGAAAATGGCAACGGGTAAATTGCATAAGTACATATTTATACGATTGTCGATATTGTCGATATCGAGTTTAATAACTCAAACAAGAAAAGTGTATATCATTGATAATGTCTCCTCGTCCAATATCTTCCTCGTCACATTTTTCTCAACCGACAAGAAATGACACAAAAGACTGAGATATCTGATAAAGTAATGACGTGCAAATTAATTAAATTATTTAATGAATGATATAAACTAGTGATATGCAATGAGAATCGTAATTCGAATTACAAACAAAATTTATTGATTCGTTTGTGTATAACGTATTTTCTAAACAAGCAGATTAATAGCGTGAATGTGAATATTGAAACTCAAATTGTGCGTAGGAAAACTAAATACATATAATGTAGCGAAATGCGTTCGCTAAGTTGCAGATTAGTGCAGCAGATTAAATCGGCGTAAATTAGATCCTCGAACATGCAAACGCTGGAATGTTTCTCCAATAAATATTCAACGGTATCAATAGTATGTGATAATCATAGATCTAATGATCCATTAAATTTGGTAGCGGAGGCCTGAATCTGTTTCTAGCTGAATAGAGATTTGATATTGTTAGACGAGTTGTTTATTAGAATTAATTAGCGTAATGCAGTTTCGAATACACGGCAACAATGCGTTAATAACGTGTATTCTATATTATTGATGCGCCATAATTTTCATTTCTGCTTAACATTTTTAACTTAAAGCAGCATGAGAAGTTTTATGCTGCCGCTTTAACAAAATGTGAAAGAGAGCGACATGATTTTATTATTCAAAACGAGATACCATGAATGTGCCGTGTAACTTCTTTCATCTCATTTTCTTTTATGAGAAAAGACGAGCGTTTTAATATACATAGGTGTTAAATAAATCGCGTATACTTACGAATTTAATTATCAGCAAATCGTATCACTTTACCTTACTCCGATTGTTTATATTTAAATACATGAAAATGTGATTAACGAGTCTTAGAACTGAATTTTTTTATGGCTCTATGTATGTCACAAACAATACGCAGAAACGTTTATGTTAATAAGAAACAACTTCTTCGTTTTCTGCAACATCTTTCGTTTCTTCGTAAATCGATGCAGAGGCGGATGAGAGATACGACGACGAAACGACAACCCTGGGGAAAAATGTCACGGTAGCTAAATATATCGCGTGGCTCGGACAGGAACTCGGAACGAAAAGTGCGCTATACATTCGTTCGTTTCCGCTGAGAACAAAAATGGTATACTCTGTTTGCGTTTCTTTTTCCTTTCTAAACCAAACGTTTTCTTTTCGCGTTTACGAATTGAAATGGACAACCATCCAAGACACGATTCTGTTTATAATGCGCGTATCCGTTATACACCGCGCATTTTAATAAGTTTATCAAAATGCACGCGGAATATTTTTCGTGAAGGAACAAGAAAGGCTAATAGTGCCGAGCGGCATTGCACGGACGTCTTCAGGGCTTGCTCTTCGAAACATGTGGCTTTCGAGATTGAAACAATCGGCGAAGGATCAAATTATTGATATTACGATGGAAACGAAGCTTATTGCTGTTTCCACGTAGGCGAGGTGAAGCGAGACGAAGCGAAGCGAGGCGAGGCGTTCGTAGGATGTCTCGCGAAGTTTCCGTTTGATATGGCTAATTACTTGCCCCGTCCTCGGATGCTAACGAGTTATCTTTAGCACTTTTGTTTCGCGCGTAAACTTTATTGCTTTGCGCCAGTCCACGTGCAATATTAACGAGAGCCATCGCGCAATGTGAAACTCAAGTACGTTCCATGACGTTTATACAGTAGTTTTCCCGTCGTTTTGTTGACAATATCCTACGAAGTTCTAAGCGAGATACAAGGGAGAGATTATTTTCCAATTAAAAAATTTTGAGATATAAAATCTGAAGTAGATAAGTTCTATTCTTTTATCGTTTGTAATGTCCATTTACACATGGAAATTTTCGCTAATTCTTTTGTTTTCGTGCGAGTTTACCCACTCTTTTGTCTTTTTACTCCAAACTGGAATAAATATATGCAAGAAATATAATACAATTTGTTGATGGTGTTATGGCATTATCTTTTTTGTGCCGTTATACGGTTCCTTCTTTGCTCGACTTTACGAGATCGCAGTCATCTCGTCGCGTTTCGCTAGTAAAGGCCGACGATATGTCTTCTTTCGTTTCTCGTCTGGCAAGTAAGAATGGCCTTCTTTTTCTTTTCCCTTGTATTTCCGCGGCACACAAAGGAATCTGATTTTCCGTCGTAAGCGATGCGACTTCGCAAGAGCGCAAGAACAAGAGTCACTACGCTTTCCTTCACCATACGCGCTCGACTCCGCCAATTATTTCTAACTCTCTCCATCGCCGTCTTCGGCGCGGCCAAGACGGCCTTTGATTTTTAAAACGTGCAACTCGCGCGCAGATAAGGAATTTTCCGTCATTGTGCTCGCATGCCGCGCTGTAGGCGCCGCATTAAGTTTCGCAATATCGTTTGCCTTAAAGGCTCGCGTATAATGATTAATACAAGCAAAAAGAGTGGGATTTGATAACAAGGTTTCTCCCTCTCATGATGTCAAGGTTTTTTTCGTAGTAAAAATTTGGAAGATTTGATTGCGACGTTTCTACCTAATTTTTTATTGGATATATTGTGAAGAAGATAACATATAAAACATAATGTAATTGAGATAAACTAACATTTATAAATCTAATTTTATGATGAAACAATTATGAAAAGAAAAAGGAAATAAAAATTTGAGATATGATATAATAAGAAGATATTAATTTGCGAAGAAACTTTTTTTTTAAGAAAATCGCAAGATTTTTATGAAAATGATAAGATTTCGTATTTTTAAGAATCTACTATAAGAGAAATCTAATACCTAATTGGAATCGAAGCGGAGAGAATCTCTGAATTGATTATCTCAAAAGCAGGTTATTAATATTAATATCGAATAAACAATAGGAATCTATAATTTTTGTCTCAGGTTAGAGATCAAGTACTTTTTTATCTACGTAGACGAAAATATACATAGTTTCAATGATGCATTTTAATGACTGGCAATGTTACGTTGCCAACTTGTTTGTCCGCTTCGTTTAATCGATTCGAATTTAACTTGGAAACAAAACGTATCGCCACAAGTCAATTAAATTTGGAGTGGTCGTCTCTTATGACTTCCTGCAGGTTTAATTGTCTCGTTACGTTCGGCGATTGTTGTGGCCCGACGTAAAGGCTAGGTTAGGTATTTTACTCGTCACGAAGGTCGACAATAATTACTTCTGCTCAATGCAGATCGTAATCAATACATTATAATGCGGTGTACGTGTGACGCAGTTCGAGAGCGCTTCTTCCTTCGTTGCAATCGATGTGCTTTAGCATCGCTTGTCGTGCGTCGATGATAATCGCTTTTGTGAGCAAGTCATTGCGAGTCGAACTTACTTCTCAACCTTGTTAGATCACTTTCATACACGCTATATTTTTATGGATGCCCCCGGAGTGTTATTGTATTTTCTTTTAATTATTCCTCGACGAACGTAAAGTCGATTCTTACTTGCGGAGTTATCTGATAAGAGTTATTTTTACTAGGTCGTTGCATTTAATATGCCGATTTTATCAATGAGTTCCCGAGGAAATAGAATCTCAAGAAACATTTTACATTCAGTAACGTTTCCATAATCATAAAGAAACGTCGTTTTTATAATTTTATTTTAATTGTAGGAAGTTTGAAGACAAAGAATTGAAAATGCGTCTAACTTTTTATACCAGATAATAAATTTTGTAACGTTAATGTTTTTAAAACTTTTCTACATCTTGAAAAATTGCGAAAAATTAAAGTCTGTACTTTTATTAAAAAATGATTATTACTTTGCAATATTTGGTTATTAAAAGTCATTCTTTTATAAAAGCATTTTGTAACTGAGTTTTTAAATGTTTTGTATTTATTACACGAGAGATACGTTTATTATAAGAGATACGAGATGTAAATGAATGAAACTCATAAATTTGAAGTTGAGATTGCCCCGTTGCACCTTAGGTATAGCCGACATATGTATAGCTTCTTACTTCTGAGCTGTCGCGCTAGTGTGCAAATATATTTTTCGGACGAATAGATCCGGATGAACGAATCGCGCATCGTACTCGCGTGATTTTTCCTCTCGACCTTTACGGCGCCTCCCGTGGAAAGCGTCGCCAATTTATCACCGTCATCTTGGGCGTCTACTTCGTTGAAAACGATGTCATCGTTAGTGTCATCGACGTCGCAAGCGTGTCGATATTCACGTGCGAACAGTTGCAGCTGTTCGCAGCGCCGAGAGACATACAAATCGTTTCTCCGTTTTCCTTACCTTCCTTGTATACAGCAGCAGACAGTCGATCCATCTCGTGGCGTCTGTCTCTTATCCACTTTCACGATTTGCAAATTCGTGAAAATGTTTTCGAATGTTTTCCTCACCGAATGAATGTTCGACTTGTGGACAGAAGAGCGAGCGCATAGACTTTTCCTCTGAGCTAAGTTTAATATTAAACGAGTAAATGTAAGCAGAGTCGCCTGAAAGAATGATTCATCCTAAGCATATAAACCGAATGGATTCATCTCAATGGATTTATCTCAAAGTTTACAATTTCGGGTATGCTAGTGTGAAAAGGTATACATTATGTATAGAAAATTTTCTATATAAAGAAATGAAGACTGAAATTATTTCATAAATTAGATATTTAATGACAGAATTAATTTTTATCGTATCGTAAATTATCAGGAGATAGTTGAATTTAAAAAAAATTACATAAGCTACATGCAACTTCTAACATTAATGATTTTTTCAGTTATTGAGTAGCCTCGTTATCTTGTGGGAAATTATACTGAATCAGCGAAGTCTTTGGTGAGGAGAAACTAGCAAGGTTCCCATTAACTTACACTTAAAGATTCCGTTTGAAAGTTGTTCAAAGCGGCACATTTCATATTCCATTTCTTTCCAATCACTCTGTAATAACAAAAGAAGACATAAATAATTTGTCACGGCAAATTTATTCTCCGCTTCAACGTCGAAGTTGAATGCTTCATTAAAGTTTTGCAAGTGGCGTGCGATATTCAGTGCGATTCAGTAAAGAGAGTTTGTCTTTGGTGAATTCTGAAGCTTCTTCTTTCGACTACGATAAAGTGCCGTCCACAAAAGGTGTAAATATTCGATATTCGCTTTCTCTCTCTTCTTTCGCATACCATTTTGCTTTTCCGGTTCTGTCATTTTCTCTCCCATTATCTTAGTCACTTCCCCCCCCCCCATCGTTCGGCACTTCCAAACGAATTGGAGTTCTCAGTCAGTACTCGACAGTGCACTTACAGAGACTGACAGACCCTTTCGTTTAAAACTAAATGTCCTACTAAGAGGTTCCTACATTTTGCTCCAACGTCTTGGGTCAAGTGTCGATTTCCGATAGTTGCAAGGTAGACTTAGAGAACATCCATGCAACTCACTCGATTGGGTTTGCTGTTGCATTCAACTCATTAAATAATAAATGAATGTTAATGTAAGACGAACGTTGGAATATAACTATTAATATTATTTATTTTAATTTATATTTTTTATCAAAACTTATAGTGAGGCAGTTTGCAAACTCTGAATTGGAATTTTTTTAGTGCTTTCTTCATGATAATTTAATGAAAGCTTTTTTCGCTAGCGATATTTAACCAATGTATTTTAAATTATAATGAAGTAGACCATATATGATTAAATATGATAATGGATGAAAACGGAATATTATGGAAGATAATTAATAATTTGAGATACATTAAGTAACATAATGTTAAAAACTTACATTTTATAAAGAAATATTCTAGATTTTGAAACTGGCTTATTTGAAAATCCACTTAAAGTTTCTAAAGCATTTATAGCGATGTGAAAGCAACTCGCGAGAAGTTCAGAATTGATTTCTACTGAATAACCTGGTACTTAAAAAAAGGAAATAGAACGTGTAAAGTGGAACAGCGGGAGAAAACGAGGATGAAGTTGGTGGATGTCACGAGAGAGACGTCCGTCTAAGGCGTCCTTGGGATCCCCCCGGTTGTCAAGGCGAACGGAAAGCGAACGTAATTGTCATTGAAGTGAGAGTCGACCATCCGAGGCGTGCGAGCGAATGCGCGATGATTCATTTATAAGCGACGCATGAATAAATGATCGTACGCGGGGTAAGCCATTCATTTGCCGAATGCGGCCAGCGGCGGGAGAAAAAAAAAGTAAATAAATGCGTCGTCGCGTTTCTCGCAGCCGCGCCGAATCGGAAGTTGCGGTGGAACGAAAATCGGCGGCGTCGAGAGTATACTCACAGGCTAATACCCTTTAAATACTGTATGAAACGTGTGATGTGGAGTTGCGGAGTGTAGAATTCAGCACGCTCTTTGGCGCATGAGATGTAACAGAGATAATAATTCAATGCTTATACAATGGCCAGAGATTCTATCCTCGCTCGCGCCGTGAATTAGGGAACTCCGATATAGAGTGTACCGGGGTTACTGAGGCAAATCAGTTAGGATTCTCTAGTGAATGCGGTAGCCGCGGATACATATTACAGCATGCGCGCGAAATAATAATAATTCGCGAGTGCTCATTCAAATCCGTACATCTCTCGTCCTCTATTTCGGCACGTTTCGGGATATTCCGCGAGAACACGGGGAGAACACGAGAGCGCAAATACAGATGTTACGTGCACAGTGGTGGGAACGGGATTCTGCAAATTCTCGGCATCTCTCGGTGTCGAGCCTTTATTCTTCAAACGAATCTCGGTCGTGTGTACGCGCCACGCGACTATCGGGACGCTCTCGAAAACTCACAGCGGGCACGCTCATCGCCTGCCGATCGGAATTCAATCTGAATGTAAGCATTTGAATAAGTACTTGAGAGAGCTTCTCTGCCATAGAAATAGTTTTCTACCACTCATATATCTCCTCGCCCATCGAGTTTTCTTCATATCTGCCCGTCGGATCGATCGGCGCGTTTGCATTCAGACCATTCATTCTGCCACACGATTCCTAGGAGATATTGTTCGCGATAAGTACCAAATGATTAATAATTATGTCGTCATCGATCATTTCTTGCTTGCTTGTCTCTCGCGCCGATCTAAGTATATTGAATTCCAAATGTATCCTGCAATTTTTCAGCGCTCGATTGATATTCCGCAGCAACAGCCTCTTTCTTTCCAAATTCCTTCCAAGTTTTCAGTCGATAGCACTCCAGACATTCGTATTCCTCGTGACAGTTATGGAATAGGTGCGGAATTAATCTTGATGCTTTAAAAGGTAAAGCTAATATTTGATACCTAATAACTTTGCTCGGCGTATGAAGAAACGGCGAGAACGAGGACATTGAGACAATTTGAAAAAGATATGAATTTTCGATAGAAAGATGTTTCGATATACATATACATAAACAGAGTAATGAAGAATAATGGAAGAATAATTTTTAGAATGAAATATGGATCTGCGATGAAGGGAATTCGATATGCTGTAACGCAGAGAGTAACGAATATTTAAATAAGCAAGCAAATAATGCCAGGCAAACAGGATGTGGGTTTGTAGCGTGAGTTAATGGGAAGCTGATGGCCAAAGGCGAAACGATAAAAGCGGAAAACTCGTGATGCGTGAGCCGAAGGAAGTAAGTTTCTTATCAGGACTGCGTAGTATTCCCCGTCGTTCTCAATCCATAGTATTCGTAACGGCTCTTAATATCCTTCCGCGGGTGCGATATGCAAACGTAACCCACATTCGGCAGTACGTAAATATTTATCGTCCCGGATCCTACATAGCTCGCAAACTTAATGAACTGCCGTGCTAATCTAGTCTCTGTATAATGAGAACCCGTTCCGCAGTCATTGTTCTGTCGCGAAAGTTGTTAGTTCGACGTATTAACGTAACTCGGATAGGGAAATGGTGGGATTACAACTAAATGGTGTAAATGAACGTAAATGGGACAGATATATTGTTGTAACAGTGAATGTGCTTTAATGGATTGTATTCAAAGTTTTCATTGTTTACTGTAAAGTCAAGTAAATTTTAATTGAAATTGAATTTAAGATTTAATCTGCGCGCGCGAGAGAGAGAGAGAGAGAGAGAATATGTTGGTAATCGAGATTTTGCGATAAAAGAATTTATCTTACTTAAATTCTTTGTGTTGTTAAAAGTTAAAAGCTTTGAGTTTAAAACTGTAATTGAATGGACATTCCGATGGGATTTCATGTACAATAAACGATGTCGTAAAAGAATGGCAAGCACCTTTAAGGGAACAACATTTAATTTGCTGTTAATTTTATCGACGACACAGCCATAGGACGAGCGAATGGCATCGATGACGGTCCGTGGTGATTTTAATCATTTGCTTTACGAGCTCGTAAAATATGGTATTAAGTTCTATTGCGGACGCTAAACAGTGGCGTCATCGTTGGTTCACTGGTCATACCGGAGTTCTTGTCGGTTATGTAATTGGGCAGAGCTTGACAAAGTTAGCGCGAGACTATTCTCCGTGAAGTTCAGGTCAAGCTTGAAATTGCATTTGTGCGTTCACAGATGCATAGCAAAGGAAGTAATAGAGAAAGAGATAGGAAGATGTAATATTGGAGAAGCTAGAATATGAAATAATAAAAAAGAAATTTATAAGACACTGAGGTGGTTTAAACTTCCTTTCTTAGTCGAAATATTAATTTTAAACGTGATTATAACATAATGTTCCATATAATTATGAAATTCATGTAGGATAATGCATGTATTTTTTGTAAAGAACTTTGTTTTTATAAATTATGTCTGGTATTTCGCATTTTTATTTATTTTCTCAATTTAATTTAATAATAATGAACCGTTATTTATCGATGGATTAATGCATTAATGCATTAATATAATTTATGTGATAACAAAAAAAGTATATTTCCATACGTGATTTATATAATTAAATTTACATTCGCGAAAATTATTTGTAAAACATCTCTTCTCTCTATTTCTCATTTTACAAAATTTAGTGAATACGAATTGTTCTATTTATCTGTCAAATTAATCAACTGCAATCGAAATGAAAATGTACTTTGTAACTTTCTTATAATGGGAAGATAAGAAAATCAATGCTCGATTCCGAGAGGTATCGACATTGAGGTGTTTGAAGCCGATACGAAAGTGGAAGATCGACTCTCGAGTGCCGACTTGGCATGTTGCCAATCTCGTCGAGGAACGAAAATACTGTCGTGGGTGGTCCTTTTAATTAACTTGTTTCGCTGCGCACTTGAATGCGTACGGAAGACTACGTGACGACGTTCTACAAATCTGTGCACATTAGTCCTCTTACGCATCGCATTAAGCCGTCGGGTTTGTCGTTTAATTCTCATTTCCTCGCCTTAAATTGACCGCGTACTGAGTAAAGAGCTCTTTGTCATCGAAAAGTGCGTCCTGAAAGAGAAACAGCAATTTGTTGCCCTGGCAAATTTGTGTGCTCTCGTATTATTGTTTTAAGATTTATTGTTTTTCATTTTTATCTAAATAATTAAAAATTATTCTAATAATTTAAAAATGTCCGAAATTTGATAAAACAATCTTACAAACAATTGTATATAGAATATTATATTCTATATAGAAAGAAAAGAGTTACGATTTTAATTATTAAATATTTCATAGAGGAGAGATATTGCTTCTGAAATTCATTTATTTAATCCAAAATATCAATTTATTTGCTTATCTAACTGTTTTCCAATAGAAGAATTATCGAAATCTATATCATTCGCTTCAACAGAATTGAAGTTATGATTTACCAACAATATATGTGTAAATCACATATTCTAAAACTAAATGACAAAATTACGATATACTTTTATTGTATTATAATTTGAAAAGTTCTTTTAATTGCACTGCATTGTGCATACATTACATTTTCATTATACCTGTTTTTTACATAAATATAAAAGTTCTCGCTGACAAAAAATCATCCGTAAGATTTATCGGACAAATTAGATCTGCTCGATACGTTTGCGTTATCAAAACTTATGTTGTACTCAACTTTTTCATCGGCTATTATACACTAGAGATAAATAATATTTCTGAGATATTTTATAATCTAATCTAATCTTTGATTGTGATTGGTTTGTTTTCTAGATCATTACGTCAGGAGTCATGGCCTTCTGTTTTGTGAAAACGGAACAAATTTTGTAGTTTGAACTCAGCGCCGTGCTGCTTCGATTCGTGCGAGGATTACTGATCTCGGAAATTTCTACAACGAGAAAAGGAAGAAGAGGAAGCCTTTGAAGAAGAGACACATAGAAACCCGAAGAAATAAAAGGCGGAGATAAACGTAAGTCTCTTTATGTTTAGCGTTGTTATTAACTCTTCCATAGACGATACGATTGTCTAGCTGAGAGCTGTATGAGACGCAATTGAAAGAGCAAATAAAGAGTGAGCATAGAAAGAGTGAGCGTGATACCGCAATATTTTCCAATAACAAAACTCATTCCTTTATTTCTTTCATAGTAATAATTTGATTTAAGCATTTCTGCACGTTTCATCTTTTTTCTTCGAGATGATCTTGTCGTAAAAAAAGAAAAAATTTTATATGCAGTAACAAAAAATAATTTTCGATGAACGAATACGGAACGTATTATTAATTCGCGGAGCGTTTTGGTTTTCCATCCATTGCAGATTATTTAAATCTTAAAATTTTTATCGCTCGTTATCCAATTGGTCTGCGGGATGAGCGCGTTTTCGCTTGAAGTGTCTTTTAAAAGATTTCTCGGTTATCCCGGGGAGTCCACAGTTCGTTCCACCATAATGGACTACCTCCACGGGATTGCACCCGCGGGATTTATACGAGATGGCACGCGGTACATTCCGGTATTTACCAGTTCCCTTAGTTTCCTCGTCGAAGTGTCGCTGAGCCAAATGGAGAGCTCTCCGGTGATCTAAAAATAGTTTCCGCCCGGCAGAAAATGCCTCGTACCTTTTACGACAAAAGGAGGAAGGAGAATCCTCGTTTAGGCTACGTGTGATAGTTGCTGGTTAGAAAGATGTGTGAGAAATTAGGAAGATAATAATCTTATCACCGTGATTCGAGAGAAAAATCGATTATTATCTACAAATACCAATATAAGTAAAATAGGTTTGCCACAAAATTAATTTATCCAACTAAACGCTACTGATTTATTATTATAGCATGATAAAGCCCAATGTGAATATATAATATTGTAAAGCTATTAAATGATTCTTTTTTGTCGAATAATTAATTATTCAGTAAATTATTAGATAGATTATGTATTTAGCCATAAAGTTAAAATAAGAAAATCACATCTAGTTAAAATTATGTTTGATTTTAATTCTGTACTTTTTTAAAAAAGCATCAAGGTTTATTTAAAAATTTATAAACTGCCGGTTAGTGCAATATTTAATAAACTCGAGAAAGTTATATTTCTGAGGATATACGTTTTAAGTTATTTTAACGCTAGATGCAACGTTAATAGAATAGTTAAATTTATATTGCCGTTAAATATAGTTAATTGCATTGTCTTTAAAAATATGACTCCATAAATGAACATTCATATCTTAATCGTTATTCTTTATCTTCAAAAATTCGACGACTTAATGCGACTTATTTATGTAATTCGTAAAAGCTTTTGTTGCTACTGCGCAATAAACCCAATGAACATTCGTAATTTCTTCCATTCTTCGTTTTCAATTTTTAAAAATTGTTATATTTTGAATATAATATGAAAATACTTCCAATTCGCGGAAAACTGAACTTTGATATATTATATTCCATTCAGTCATATATTTTTGATAGAATGTGACTCTCTATTTTTTCGCTGACACCAATTGACGGTACGTCCTGTTTTTAGACATTGCACGCGTATATTAAAATAACTGTTGTGCTTGTCGTTAGTTATTGCCGGAACATATTGGAGTTTGTTTACAACGAATGAAAATTGACTGTAATTGACTATGTAATTGCGTCACGACAAGTGCGCGACGCTTGGGTAACGTGTTACATAAATTATTGGAGATCAATGTTTCTTGTGGAGCGAGACGGCGTGATCGCGTTTTTTTTCCTTCTCAGTTTTTATCACGACGATTCAAAGTCTGTGCGAATCGATATCTGTTTCCTCAAGGTGTCGCCTGTATTTTGCATCTGCATAGTCGATGAGTAATGCATTTCAAATCGCTCAAGCGTGCTGCAATATTTACAAGATATTGCTGGGATTTACTGGGACGAGGGAGTATTCGTTGCCTCATGATTGGGGTGAAACTCTGCGGCTTTATGGAATACTCAAGTCATGAATATGTTTATGTATCGTTCGCGCCTCGCCGCTCTTCAAAAATACAGCATCTTAGATCTGAAAAGACATCGTTTTCCCTATGTCTTAATAATAGATCGAAGAAACGTGTTGAATAAAATATCTGGAGTAATATTTAATAAATTTTAATAACATTATGCAGTGGGCGGTATTATTGAAACATTGGAAACATTTTTTCCACGAGAGAAAGTTTGCGGGTAATCTTTGTTACGCAAATTTCTTGAATTATTAATTTATTAAAGAACTTTTATTTTAAAAATAATTCCCTTTAGCTTTTGTATTTGAAATGATTGAATTGCTTGTTGGAGAATCGATAAACGTTGTAGGATCAACAAACAATGTTTGTAATAAAATAAAAATCACAAACGTGACATTTTTCCAATATTAAAGAAAAACACTTCCTGACACTTAGCGCATTTGAAATTTTCTGCTTTCAATTATGATTGTCTGTCGAAACACAGCGAGATTATTCTAGATGGCAGTTGGCGATGCAAAAGTGGCCTGCGGGGGTTTTTCTCTGTTAATTGATATCTAGCTACTGTCACGTAATGAATTCAATCCTCATTAACGCGTTCGAAAGGAAGACGGGGATATTACTGACAATTTGCCGATTCATTACTGACGTCCTTTTGTTACATTTATGACAATGTCCTACTTCGGCTACGTTATCTTCTATTCTTTATTATAGAGTTCTCTGTCAGAAATTCAACCAACTTCTGCAATATATTATCAGACAATATACAGAAAGATAATATTCTCTTAATGTTACAAAGAGAAAACCGCTATCTTACGGCTTTCTTCTTCAATTTAAATCATTATCTTTTTAAATAATCTCTGATATGTGTGACTAACTATTATTAAATTTAATTAAATATTTAAATTAAAAATTTGAATAAGTTTTCAAGTATTTAGTTATCTTACTTATCTTATTTATTTTATTAGGAACTTGAACGAAAGGTTAATATTTAAATGCTGTAATATTAAATCGTTTACTAAATTATTTTGCTTTGAGAAAGAATATAGGGAAAACGGCAGCTGTTGCATTTTTGAACTTGTTAATCAAGCTTTGCATCAAATTTTGCTGATAAAGTTTACTGGCTGTTAATAGTAGAATATTCTAAACGTTCTTATAAAGTAACAAAAAATCCGTCTGAATATTTTTAGTATTAAGAAACTTAAACTTTTCTCGAAGAGAAATTGTTATTAAATTCATGAAATAATTTATCTTTAATGAAACGATTTTCTTTATATTTCCTGTTTGGCTAAAAGCTTCCTTTACATGCGGTAATCGAACGCCAATAGAAGTAGAGGAAGCGTAGTTCGTATCTTTTTGAATATTCTCTCTCGGGCGAACTTTGTCTATTTTGAACTTTTCTCTTTGCTTGCATGGTTGCCTTGTCTTGTATATGTATACTATTCACACATATACTCATGCATGTAAAACAGCGTAAGACGCTTTTCAAGGGCTCGCATTGTGAGACAGTTTCCTCTCCTGTGGTTTCCTCCGTTTAAAAGTTCCGTGGTTTTATTTTAAGTTATATAAAATTATATACATCACTGTATACGTATCATACATATTATATATTGATATATCAGTTGTGCGTGCGTGTATATGTCTCAACGTACCCGTTTTATCTGATTCGTTGCAACTAAATTGGACAATCGCAATCTCCTGGAAACTTATGAGATTTTATACGTTACTTTTATATACGTTGCTCTTCTATCACCAGATTGATTTCTAAAATCGGATAAGAAGCGGGCAGCAAAATCGATCGCTCGCAAAAGTTTCTTATTGCGGAAGTAACAAAACAATATTAATAGTTTTCATATTTAATATGAATGTAAAGTTCATTAGAAATAAAAATTTTCATCACGTTCTATTACGAACGTTTTAACAACGGGTTTAAAGTAATACATTTATTCGAAAGATACATATATGCCATGACCACAATACATACAATCATTTAATTTAATAACGTATTTTAGAGATTAATTAGAGCTGAAAATTGAAAATATCGAGGTCACAAACAGTTTTCGCATTAAGCGATCAAAGGTAGAGTTGACGCGCCCGTTAATGTATAAATTAATATTTAACTCCGTTTATACATGTGCATCGATCCGTCATCTACTATTAATTTTCACAGTTTGGGTGATTAATTACTCCTCGAGAAATTGTCGAATCTACATTTCAGGAAAGTTTATCCTTGTTTCGGAAGAGTGCATTATCATTTTGCTCCGAATTCACTCACTCACCGAATTTAATAACAATAAGTTACTTTATAAGAATGATTTCAATAAATCGATTTGAAAGGCGGGGAAAATATCGGAGCACGTTAAAAGTTCCATGGAACGGTATTTGGACTGAACGTACGTTAACGCGGCTCGGCGCGGCCGGTGTTACGTTTGTATTGCTTTGTTGTCATTCGCGCGGTGAGTCGGCTCGAGTGGGCACGCACTCACGCAGCGGCGCGAGCCGTCGCGTAGATCGCATTACCCTTCGGAACACGGACGCGACAAGTGCCGGGTGACGCCAAGCGCGCGATCCGCTGCCACGATTACTGCAATGAACGATTATCAGTACGCTCCTGATAAGCTTTCTCGATCGACAACGTATCGTATCAGGACGACGGCTGGCTATCGAGATTGATATTTCGCGCAGTATATTCACTTAAAACAAAAAGCGAGAATTGTAGAATGTCATTTTATCGCCGTCGCGACGATTGACGATTACTCCGGTAACGTTGCGTTGGATTCTCGCGACGCGTCTCAAATTTTTCGTCGATTCGTATGTACTTCTATTTTCGAACGAGAAGCGCGGAGTAATTATACGAATCGTCGGATTAAATTACTAAAGTATAGAAATATAGTTTAGTAACGATATTTCTTGCACGATGTCGTGTATTCCGTGGAGTTCCGCGGCGCGTTTAACATCGGGAGTGCCTTACAGAGTGCCGTGCGATCGTAGTTAATCATATTTTCATGAATGAGTGTTGTGCAAAATCAGTGAATGTAACGGAGTAACCTCCGTCGTATCACGCATCGTATATATAGGTAAATGAAATATGTATATGTAAATTTTATATCTTGTGTTTTTCAATAAAATTGTAGAATTATCATAATATCATAGTAACGATAAGTTTATCTACAATATTAGATACCATCGTAAATCGTATAATTCTTAGAAAGAGAGAGAGAGAGAAAATTAAAGAGAAATTTGATTGTAATATCGTACTTATAAAATTCCGATAATCAAATTTGCTCAATCATCGCGCAACATTTTAATCAGATTTTTGAGCGTAATCTTGAATTTATTCGAAACAAATGATTGCTTGTTATGAATTATACTGTGGCTCGTTTTAATGAACTATTATCATAGATTCTGTCCGTTGTAATTGAACTTTTGGAAAATCCATCGTTTAATTTAGAAGCCGCATGCGCGCGATTATTTTACGCATACGGCAATGCGGTAATGTGTTTACGCTAAACGCGATGTTAAGCAATCGTCAAGGCAATTTGTGCTGTATGTTGATGCGTACATGCAAATGAGAAACGCATACTACGTCATTCATAGGCAAATAAGTGTGCGATTAAGGCGATGTCGGAAATGCATCGGCAGTCCCGTTCGCGTCGATAGTGCGACTATTAGACGGATTGTCGAAGAACGATCGACTGATCTGATATAATTTCAATCATGTTCGCGTGTGTTTAATGTTCGTGATTCGCACACGAGTTACATTAATTTTTTCCCCGAAAAGATTTTAATTGAATTGGATCTTCAATGGTCAAGATCACTTCAATCAAAAGCCCATCAAATAAATTTAATTAAAAAGCTACTGTTTTAACGCACATTTAAAAAAATACTACATCGAAAAGATACACAATGTGTTCTGACAACGTGACAGATTTCATTTAATTAAGTATACTACGATGTTTACGCATGAGACTTTTTAAATAATGAGATATTAATAGTCAAATTAGAGAAATCCCGAGGTTTTTGAATATTAAATTTAATCGTTTTATTGCCTATTATGCTCGGTGCATTTATTACGCAATTATGTCAGCTATGAATTTAAGAAACTTTTTACACAAAGGTACTACTGATTTTTCTCGCGTTTCCTCTTTCACAAACTCAATTACCTCTCTGCTAATAATCCCGACCAGCAGGTGGAAGCGAATATAAAGCGTTGTTTCTTCATTCTACCGCCGACAATATCGTCTCATTTAATGAAAATGACTTCCCCTCTTTGCTCATGAACTTTATATTAAATGTCTAGTTATTAAGAACGGAACATTTAGAATTTGCTTATAACAAATACATATTGTTAAATCAACAACATTTATGGAAAAGGAGAAGGTAATTAAAAATGGTATTATTAATTCAAAAAATTTATAATTAAAGACTAAAGTAATGATGAGAATTTTTATTTTTGCTATTCACTTTTCTACGATCCGTTGCGTAGTTTAGAATGACCTCTTGCTTCAAGATAATGATCTTAATGATTGCGATTTGTTTCTCGCGTAAATTCATTTGAAAGTATCGGAGAAATTTAAGTCCAGCATTTTCAAGTTACGTGTCGCATTAAAGATTAATACATTCGCGATTTATGTCCTCGGAACTGCAGTCCCATCAGTCGCCAGCGACATTTCTCTATTTTCTCGTGGCAGGAACGTGACAACGTCGGCTTACGGTTCATCACGTGGTTCGATGTTGGTGGTTCGTGTCTTTTAGCAGCATTCGTCGTCGTCGTTGTCGACCAATGAGTAATGTCCGGCATAGCGAGCTTTCCGGTAAGGATCTAAGGAGGATTTGTAAGCGCGACCGCGACGGGACCACCGGCGACGATCCTTTCGCACAAAGTCTGTTCGCGCACGCGTTTATCTAATTGCCGCGATTATCGTCCGTACAAGGAATTCATTAAGCCGACGTTGCTAACCACGATATTCCGTCTGCATGTGTGACGGACGTTATATGAATTCGATCTATCAAGTTTAAATTATTCCTACAACAGTCAAAGAAGGCTCGAAAGCCCGTATTGATGGAAATCTGTGATTTTATCAAATTTCATCACAGAAATTTACCATCAAATTGCATTAATTAAAAAATTCTTATACATATTGGCGACTTGTTTATTAAAATATTTAAAAAAATAATATACCAAAATATAAAAAAATATCGAGAAAACTATTAACTCGAATATTTCGGTGTTTTTTGGGGGATTTTTAATTTAAAAATATACGCTTGATAGGTTTTATATAAACAGCGTGTATATACAGAAAAGCAAGCGAGCAAATTGAAATCACGAACGGCGGCGGAATCGCGAGTGTAAAGGGCGAGAGAGTTTTAAAGAGACGGCGTCAAGCCGTATGCAGACAGTAGACCTGTTTGATATTCCATCGGGTGCAGGCGGTGTCGGCCTCTTCGTGCGACTGTAAATCGTGGTATTAACGCCCGATCGCTCATTGTTCGTCGACGATGGCGCAACCTAATATGATCGATTTGTCGCCGGGTTCGCGGAGCGATCGCGAGCCAAATGCGAGCCGACCGGAATGACGTCGGACAAATTTAGGATCGCGTTGCGGATTTATAGAACGCCGACGGAATCGAATTTGTCTCTTTCGTAGATTCACTCGATCGCCCTGTTTCGGAATACAATACAAATTCAACGAACCCGCATATTTACGTATGTAATGGTCAATCGAACAATTAGAGGATCAAACCGAATGGTGAATATGCATAAATAACGTAAAGTGATTTTTTCCCATACACGTATGTATCATTTATAAGAGAATAATCGAAACTTTTTTCCTGAATGCGAAATTTGATAAAACTAGTTTATAACAGTCTATTTTACAATAAATTCAATAATTGTCACTTCAATATACTTGAATATCTTTGAAATGCTATTTTTTAATTATATTTTTAGCTACAGCTAGAAACAATTTCGATATTTTGTACTACTTTTATATGTTTGTTAACTGGACACGTGCGAGTTAAATGTGCAATGAAAATCCGCAAGGAAATGAACGGAAGCAATTCGCGAGCGAACGAAATGGGAGGACGGAATGAGAACTTTAGACGACTTTCTTAATCACACGGGGATACGGTATCCTCATGTTGACCTAGAAAATAGCTCGGATAGTCCGAAACAAGATATTAGAAGTCCGTAAAGCCTCCCTTGGGTCTCACAATTGTGCATCGTAAACACAGCCATCGAGCGATACGATCCTACGAAATCTTTGCTTGTTAAATTCTCTGTTCTTTCTTCGGGAACTTAGCAGTTCGCTCACGTTCTCGCGAGAGGAACGATTTTCATACTAGATGCGCCGAGAGCATTGCAAAACTCGTCGACGCGAGTTTCCTGAGCTTTGAGTTTATTAGCGTTTAACGCGCGAATTTGATGTACAAAGTGTCGTCGAAGAGAAGTTTGTTTAAACTTTGTAAATGCGTCTGAGTTAAGTAAATAGGAACGTATATGATTACAGTTCTCGAGTCTAGTCGATATTAGTAATTAACTAGTAATAAATTAACGAAACGATGAAAAAAGAAAATAGATATTTTCCGCAACGAACGCAAATAGCCAATCAATATAGATTATAATTAATCCCAATATAGTTAATGAATCACAGATGAATAAGCGAAAGGTCAATATGACTTTCAGACAACTTATTTTTTCCATTGTTTGAGCGTTTACTTTAAAGATGTAATATAATCACCTGTTGTTCCCCTCCAAGACGACTCGCTGTGTTTCCAAACTAGATGTAATTTAGATCTCGAGTGTGATAGAAGATTGTTTGCTCCAACTTGATCTTACAAATTGCGAGACTTATGAATGCTCGAAGCACGGCAATCTGCCAAGTGGCTTTAATTATGAGATTTGCGGGAATTTGCGAGTACTAACATTGTAAATTTCTTACTTGGCGTGGAATAGACAGATTGCACCGTCTCGCTTAATCCTCGGAGTAATTAGAGGCCTCTCTCCGATGTTCTACTCGGGAATCTGGAGATGGTAACAGTTTGTCCGTAGATTTACTAACATGTTTTAGCTTCACCGCGCTTTCTCCGAAGTTTCATCGAGAAACTCTGATCCATTTGTCAAGCGTTCCTTTTGCTAAAGACATTCGCGAATGTTGATTATCTTCGTACTAAGCGGTGCGGGTTTGTTGTCAAGATAATTCATCTTTCATCCGCGTAATCGAACAACGTGCCTCGCAATGCACTTTAATTTCTTTTCGCCTACACAGGCTAATTTATTATTTATTCGCTTTCATTTATCATTGTGATTAAGAAGATAATACAGATTTAAAAATGTTCGCCCATCTTGTTTTATACTCACGGCATTTTTCTTTTATTGCTGTTAAAAGTTTTCTTATTGCTTCTATATTACGTGAGTTATGACAGTGAGCAAGCAATAATCGCGCACGCGACTGTCGGAGAGGCTGTAAACGGTAATAGGTGTAAAACATGTCAGGCAAATGAAATTGTACACGTCGGGAGTTGTTCGGGAGCTGGATTGATTGCGTGACATACGGTAACTCTTGGTAACCGTAACTATCACGCTCGTCGCTCGTTCCGGGTGTCCTGCGCGAGCGAGCGAGCGAGCGACTGTGAAAGTCAGCGTTTAATTATCGAGCTCTTTTTGAGCTGCGACCGGCGGGAGATGTTACATATGCATTGCTGTTTCCAATTGTGCATCTGTACGTGCGCCGATTTAACAGAGCGATTTTGCAGCCAGTGAACGTGGACCCACTTATGCTAGATTAACATTGGACATTATTGCGATTGCCGCGACATTTCGAGCTCGAGAACGAAAAAATTGCCCCCGGAGTTATCGCGATTCCACAGATTTAATTTACCTTCCGTATCCAATTTCCCATCATCTTCGTCCATTAGTCGATCAAACTTCGGAGAGGAATTGCGGGGGCTAAAGTGGATAATGCTCTGGAGGGAAAAACCGGAAGCGTGGTGGGAGCGTCCATTCGATGCCGTTAATGCGGCTGCTTGTATATGGCAGAGAGCCGGGCACATTGAATCGTTACTCGGGGAATCGTCGCGAGAGGATGCAATTCCCTCGCGGCTGCCTGCGATGTGTTCGATGTCGTTAATACCGAACTAATCTAACTTCGCACCGTTAGGGCGATAAACAATGTTATCCTGGAGCTGCGTTATCGTAGGCGGTGCAGCCAGCCTAGAGTCGGCCGATCAGCCACAAGTCGAACTTGTGGCAAGGCATGGGTGGCCGAATTTATTGGTCACTTGAGATAATTGGCACGCCGGTCTCGATTTCGCGATTCAAACACGGACAGATCACGCGAGATCGGGCGTATCGCGAGTAAATATCGCCGTGTCTCTGTTTAACCGCGGAAGTGATTAGAAATTAGAAACCCGGGGGCGAAGTACACCATCCTTGGCGACGGTAAACTAGTAATCCAGCATTTCCTAAAGCGGCGGGATATGTTTGGTATATACATTCGGTAAATTCTGGTAAATTTGCTAAACTCATGCGCGTTGCGGTAATCGTGTAATAGCTGCAGTAGCAGCGTCTTCATCACCTTTGAAATGTATTGCGCCTAAATAGCACATTTAGCAGTTACATCCCACGAGATAGAGTTACGGTTCATTATCAATCGTGTGAAAGGGTAATTAACATGAGGAAATTAATTCGAACGCGCGCTCTCTCTCTCTCTCTCTCTCTCTCTCTCTCCTTCCTCAGATAAAAAGATTATGTTTTTTCTTTCTTTCATGTTACGCATATCTCGACGGATAGGAAATATGATAATATTACTGCTCGTCACCCTCGTTGGGATTCTTTTAATTTAGTTTTAGATTTCTGACACATTTAATCGGCTTAATTACCAAGAACATCCGATTTCAACTTCTCCTCTGGCGCTTTCCCGTCAAAAAGTGGAGACCAGTTTTCGCTTTAGCTCGCTTAGTGGCTGCAAAACTTTTTAACGGTTAATTACGACAGCATTCCGGTCAAATAAGTGCAACGAGGAGCGAAACGGTGCCTTAGTTTTGTTTTGCGGTAATGGTCGATGCATCCCCGACTGCAGCAATCTGATTGCATAAAGAGTAGTCTCTTGCCAGGAACGGAGAATCCTGCTGCAAAGAAGCTTTCGGTTTACAGTTTTAACTTACAGAATTATTCAATATGAAAACAGTTCGCGTCGGAAGATCGCACGTGAATCTCTTCTGCAAATACTTTTAGCCGCGAATAATTTGTAGCTTCAGGGAAAATGCTGATTTAAAAGCTTCGAGAGACAACAATTTTACATCGCGTGAAATAAATTTGATAGTCGATTTATGGATCAGAAAAATACATTACAATGCATATACAAATATATCCATCGCTGGTTTTGCAAAATTTAGTAGAAAAAATATTTTGTTTTTAAATGTGCGCTGTTATTAAAAAAAGTTTCTAAACTTTTCCTTATTACGATCGAAAGCTAAACGTGAACTAAATTTGTTTCGTTAAGTAACGTGTCGTTTTAACAATTTTTGTTATCGTAAAATTTCGTTCATACATGTCATACAGTTTATTTTAGCTCGAAAGAAAGTTCAACGTTAATGAATTCATAAAACATCTATTATAACATATTATTTACATGACCCATATGTGTATAATTTTAATATAATTTTAATATGTAATACAATGTAATTTTAATATAATTCTTTTGTTATAAAACTTTTTTTAGAAATTCGATAACTAATATTCGAACTGCGCATTACAATAAAATAGACGATAAAATACCGCGTATAATTTGCTCTTCACTTTTTTACCGTCGTTTCACAACGGTCATTATTAACTTTATGGCATAAACTAAATAGGAGAGATTGGCGGTATGGTATTTGGAACCACTCAATCGTCGCATAGCGTTTAAATAGCGTTTGAGCGGTAAAACGTGACGTGTTTATCTATCCGTAATTGTGCGTGTTAATGCATTCACGTGTCGTTTGATATTTGCCGGAAACGTCAAATGATGAGCCATCGATTTTGCCGTACCGAATATATTACTGAAACGCTTTGATTCACTGACGCACTTTGGGCATCGAAGAGTCAAAATGATCTCGCTGTTAGCGTATAATTTTTATATCGCGCACATGCTTCCATAAATATTGATCCTTTTTACCGCGATTTCTATTTTATTTCATCACGCACATATCGCATGTAGCTTATACTTTTACAAACGGCATGAAAACTGACCGCGCAAAATCGGCGGATAATGTGAAAATTTAATAACACCAGAGATTTAATTGCCTCGTCGGCGTACTGCTCATCGCGAACTAGTATTTTTTCTATCCATTGTTTGCCAATTGAGTTTGCGAATATTACTACTTGCGAATACTGGATGGCTCATTATCATTTGAATAGCATCTGACGAATAGGCTTCAAAGGTTTTCAGACAGAAAATGAGAACTGTTTTTAAATATAGCAATTATTGTACTTTTTAATTTTATATTAACATTATTTTTCATTACTTTCGTTCGCGGTATATTGTTTTAAAACCCATTTATACTCTCCCTTGTGGCGTAATTTATAACATGTTGTATACTAATACAATTTATACAACACATTACATTATTATCACTTAGGGAGAGAAAACGAAAATTGGATGTCGCGTCTGAGGATTAATATTGACGCTCTGATACGCATCACAGAATTACCTCGAACGTTGCGTTCGAGGTCTGCAATGTGTTGCCATTTGAGGTGTACCAGAGGCATGGCTTGAAATTGACCGTGGGGTTTATGCGCGTAATGAAATACTGATGGGACTCTACGCGACGCAGCCAATCGACATTTTGCGGTCTGCTCGACCGCTCGGCCGGAAATTCGCTCTCCGCCATCTTCGAGCTGGACGTGTCCAAGTGCCATGCCCGGTACACGTTCAGAGGCAGTTTTATTAACCCCTTCTTATCGCGTAGCTGTAGATTGAACGCATCGAAAATGGAAGGAAATGTCAGGACGACGATAGAGTATTTAACGAAAGAATATTTAAAGAGATTATTGGCACGCATCATTATTATATATTAGCTTAGCTGTTTTTAAATACGCATAAATTGTCTATATTTATAAAACATTTTATATCTTTATAAAGTATTATTTATTACAATTTTTTAATTAATATGAAGTTAGCACTTTATTTTTCTTATCACTTTATAAAAATAGTAGAATTTTGAAAATGATCTAATATTTATCTTATCTTTAATTCAGGATAATTTAGAGATGGGTTAATTATTATCCAAATACATTATGGATATCACGCAGAAAAGTTTTAGAAATTGTACATAACTTGAACTTTTAATTATTCATGAATTTATCTTCCGCGAGAGATTGATTATCATGGTAATCCCTATGTAATCCCGTTTCAAAGCGACCGACGTAAATCGACTAAGCACCGTAATTACTTGCCATAAATCATACATTAAGTATCGGCAATATTTTTTCCGGCTAATGTATTTTGCATTCGCATAATTATAAATATTATTTCTGAATTTTAACATGATTCGTTGATTCCATTTTATCGTTCGCCATAGGCGCAGGTCGATGCTTAATCAATATCGTTTAGGTGATTCATCAAACTGGGGAAAGTCAGGATTTTGATGGATGTGCATGTCGCGGTATTGTATTGAGAAAGTTTCCCTCCGAGTATAGTGAAGTCGATTTCGATTTTGATGCGCGTGTAAACGTTTTTTTCTTTTTCGCTAGCTTGAATTGTCTGACCACAATTGGTCATTTCCACTTGAAGTTTATCGGTCAACGGTGCTCTTCGCTATTCTGTAGCTAAACTAAAGATAAGGGGTATCGCATTCTATGCACAATCACATTCTATCATAATTTTTGTAATTATTAAACCGTCATGTCATTGTGGTTATATTATCTCGTCTCTAATACATTGTGGTTATATTATCTAATCTCTAATACATTACTATGATTTTAATTTATTAATCTTATCTTAGATACATTTATAATTCTTTAATATTAGTAATACATTTTTACTTTTAACATCATTACAGGGATTTTGAATGCAGACATTTTTCGTCCATTTTTTTGTAACATTCTATAAACAGTGCAATGTTAAATTAGTGATATTTCAAAGACTAAATTTTTTAAACGGAAATTTAACTTGATAAAATTCTTTACTATGTAATCAGAAATCAGACATAAATTTTTTTGCTTGCATTTAATATTTTCTTTTTGCTAAAATAAATTACTTTCCAGACTTTTCTAATATATATATATAAAAATACTGATTTTGTGTGATTGACACAAAACATTATGTTACAAGATTGCGTATTTTGACATTTTAAATAAAAAAAACAAAGTTGAACGAGTTGATGGCAAACATCATTTAATTTCATTGAAGTGCACTTAAATACGTAAAAATCCTCGCGATTTTGTTTAGAATCGTGCTCGCTGAAAATAATGCACCGTGTACAAAGCGACTGATGACAGCCTTTGTTGCGCGACACGAATTTGACATTGCGCCGTATATGGAATGCTATGTAAAGGACCGTCAGAAAATGTCTGCAGTCAATATTCGCGTCGCATCGTGAAGTACCCATCAGCAACGCGCCGCAGTGTATCGACTGTTCGATGTTGAAGTGTATGACAGTCGATAAACCGACGAGCCGCTTCCTCGCCAATTGTTCGCGTCGGAGGGCACGAAATTAGTTTCGCCGGGCAGAACGTCCGTAGTATGCTCAGCGCGAAGCCGTTCTTTTTTCTCCCCCCTCCCCTGCCTCCCCGAGGTCATTTTATTTGTCGAAAATATTTCATTGTCCGCTCGCTCGCTCGCAGTCGCTCGCTTTCAAAACTGAAATCCAACACGCAAACTGTCGACCTTTGTATCCTAATCGAATCGAGCGCGGGTGGCTTCTGTGCCGTGGACGCGCCGAGTTTCGCGTTCGCCCACACGCGAAATTTGGTTTCTCTATCGGAACTCGAAGCTGTTTCCGGGCCTCGTCCGACCTTGAACGATCCCCAGTTGGTCGTGAATGAAAATAACGGAGAAATTGAATCGCACGGACGGCGACGACAAGTTTTTCCTCGAGAATTTCTGTCGATATCCGATTACGGGACGCGCGCGTGCCACGAAATCATTAGGACATGTTTTTCCGTGTATTATTCGTGTGAGTCTCTGCGATGTTGCAAATTTAATGGCATTTCGCTCAGCTTTCGGTTTGACGTTTTCACGTGCGTCAGTGCGCTTACATAATTTAATACTTTAGCTATTCGATTGTGCTTCGCAGATAAGAGTGGACTTATCTGCATATAAGCAGGATTCCCATTTGCATTTGAAATCACATTTTTTATATACAGTAGCATTTATTCAGCTACGTAATGTATATACAACAACGCGCTTATTGAATTTTTATAGAAAATTATATTTTACTCGAAGTTTAATTCAACAATTTTCCATGTATGTACGTGAACATCTAAATGTCTCTCTTGATTTTGACGTTACGAAAAAATATGCGCTTTACAAACGTGTATATCATTTTGGAATCTTTTACTGAGGGTAAATGCTTGTTAATGCGAAATTACCATAGTATATAATCAACCTGACGGTGCATTAATCCTTAGCAAGTTGTTATCGTACTCGGGGCAATAACCTCGCACGAAGTATTGATTTTTACGGAAGCCTAAGTAGGCACAACTCGTCGTAAATGCCATAAATTATAGCAAATATAGAATTATTTGATTGAAACGTTGAATAGGAACCTATTTCTCTCATCCTGTTGTATGTGCTAATGCTGTGTAATGTGTAATAATTTCAAATTCAACATTATCTATTTTTTCACTTCTATATTTCTCTTTCTCTCTCTCTCTCTCTCTCTTTTATAAGTAGGTATGAAAGATTAGTTTCGCGCGTAAAATTTCTTTTCTGTTAAGTTTTGAGTATTTAAAAAATTTTACGTCATCTTTTTCTCTGGGAGATAATTAACAAAATATATTGCTAATTATGTGTAATGTTGATCACATGAATGCTTAAGGTTCAATAGAATAGTTCTCTTTGATGATATATTTGATAACAACTGAAATTTGCGTGAAACTTGTGGCATTATGATCAGCCCTGCGATATGCATCGATAATTTACTTGTTCTCTTTACTGTATTCTCCTGAAAAACAAAAATATACGCGTTATCATCAATCGGTAGCGACAATACATGCCGATGATGGAATAATCGACGGGCAAAATCTCATTAGAGGATCAATGTCGCGCGCACTAATTAATTACGCCGCCAACGCCAACCTCGTTTCTTGACAATTTCGCTAATTAAGTCCGTGCTCCACGTTCGGAAGTTGCCATTCAGCGCACTTCAATCTTGCACCCGGTGGTGAAATCGTGTGTGTACCGCGTATGAGCGTACGGATTTTCCGAATGAAACGTGCGCGTGCATGTGTGATCTTTGAAACAAAACGGGCACGCGTATGTATATGACAATGGTTTGAGAAATTAATTCCGGCATTACAAAAGCATGGCTAGTGCTTTGTGTCCTTTATGAAGTCCACATCTATCACTGATATTAGCTCTATGTAAGCTATGCCAGTTGTAAGCTGGAGTAAATCCAGGATAGTAATTTCGATGTAATTTAAATTAAAATAATATTCCATATTTTTTTTCACCGCAAAGAAGGGGGATTAACATTAATATACTGATTATAAGATATACAGAAAAAAAATTTGAAAATCAGATTACACATATACTTTAAAAATTTTTATTGATTTATAATATACATACATGTATATTTTTTTATCTCATATATTCTTCGCTTCTCTTCTCTTCTGAAATACTGACAGTTGTTGTACAGCATATATTTTGTTAACATTAAAATCATAGCATATATACAATATAATATACACACACATTTTTAAGGACGATGTGATGATTCTCGTAGGATCGCGTTTTCTTAAGAAAAAATACAGAGGTCCATTTTGGCAATACTTGAAGTTGATCGTTCTTCCAAAATTCCATAGTATATTCTCTAGCACATGTTCTTACGACGACGTACTCGGCAATCGCGTTTCCGTTCGATAGCGATCAATGATCGCACCGCAGGCGTTACTTAATTACGTGCCTCGCGTGTAGTTGGGCGCTTAGCTCGGCGGCAGCGAATGGCCGATCGGCAATATAAATATCCATTCATGAGAGTGGTCAAACCGACCTCGCGAATGCAACGCGTTTATCAACCGTAATCTTTCTCGCGGTGCATTCGCCGGTCGGGCGAGCCGGTTACGTAACTCATGGTACGCCTGAATGGACATACTCTCGGCGCTCCGGAAAGCGATTCTTACGTTAAATCGTAGGAACGACATTCGAAAGAAATCGTGACGGAAAGAAGAGAGAGCAGCAGAAAGCAGGATTAGGTGCTCATTTCGTGATCTGTAATTGTGCAAATTTAACACTGCATATAATTGCATGTGGCATATCATAGATATATAATTGGAAGTAATTAAAAAAAATATAAATGAATCATAATATAATATTAGATGCAGAGAACGATCGCTAATATTGAAGATTTTTTATTGGGGAAAAAAACAATGTGATATATTTTTATACGTTTTAATTAATTATAACAAAAAATTACAATGTTAAATCATTTTTATATTTATACAATTATTGAATTTAAAATTAGTTTGAATTGGGTTTATGTTCATTTAATGCGCATTATGGAAAAATGATCAATGATCTCTTAAAGCTGGTACAAATAATCACTTGACGTAAATTAACAGGAAGTAAGTTCTGTAGTATTAAATATGATAAGATTAATATTCTTGATAAATAGATAAGCTATATATAATTACTCATATATAATAACTCATCCTCATTTACGGTCGAGTATCTCTGTTAGAATTATTTGTAAATTTAAAATCTAAAAATGAAGCGTTGTATGCTTCTTTTTGAAATCTACATTCAAGAAACATCACGCATTTTACATATTTTTCTTTAATGAAACAATTATACGATATTGTGTGTTCACAAGAAGTTAGTTTAATAATATTGAGGATTCGAATCATGTTAGCAAAATAAAAGTAAATTATAGGAATTAGTAAAGCCTACTCTCTCGAATGTACAATATTTCTCCGATAACGCTCGATGTAACCGGAAGGAAACACCGTGCTTTTACCATCCAGCACTGATAGCGCACAATCGTGGGATGCTGCCGAGCATTGACGTATCCGATAGCAGAGCAGCGTGGAGAAGATCTAGTAGCGTAAACCAGGATTGAATTCGCGCTGTAAACAAGGAGTAAACGAAGAGCTTAGAATACATACAATAATAGATATTTTATAAACAATTCGCGATAATGATAAATCGGTTACGCTAGAAAATATTTTCGTCTACCCATGTAGGGTTGAGCAACTTGGCCAAACAGCGGGCCAATGTCGAACATCAGTACTTCGATATTGGCAATGATGATTGGCCAATAAGTGGCCGAGCTTTGGAGCGTAATCGCTCGAGATTGGTAACCGATATAAGCCCAAAGTTCGGTTTTTTGATAAGCCCAATAATGAATTTGAATCTAAGCCCAAGAT
>VBVR01000425.1:0-51096 GCA_011638315.1 Tetramorium parvispinum | reverse complement strand
AAATATATATATACATATATATATATATATATATATAATATGTAAGATTCATAATGTTGATTTCATTAAAAATTTATTTCTTTAAAAATTTCTTGCTCTTAATCTTAAAAGCATTTCTTAATCTAAAAGCTAGAAAAGCTGATTATTTATTAAATATCATCGTTACAGCATTTTCTTCGTTATTTGTTCAAAACTTACTCGTGTTACCGTTCCAAGTTTTAAACGAGATGCGAAGTCATCGAGGGTAACGATTTTGGAAATGTTATTTCCGGAAATGAGCCCCGCGATCGAAGTCTTGCGGTTCAGCGAGTCCGTTATCCGCGTCATCGGCCATAATCGGCCGTTGTCAGATAAATATATAACGCTCGTCCGCCTCGCGCAATAAAGATAACATTCTTGTGCTCGCTATCGGCGGCAGCGCTGCTCTCCGTTTCGGCACGGAGAGTGACTCGACTCCTTAAGATTTTTATAGCGGCAACTCCTTGCAGGTCCGAGTCGTTAACCCGTTCGCGAATTCGCCGCTTCTCTTTTTTATCGTTGCTTATTATACGCCAAAAGAACGCCGCGAGTGAGTTGACCCTCCCGCTCGCTCTCGCGGGAGATCGGGCGGATGCGAGCGGAGCGACGCGATAACTTCCGCGCGAGACGTTTATTATGTAGTCGCAACCGCGTGTCGTCTAAAGGCTGCATTTCGAAAATTTATAGATTCGTGCTAATTGCGAAAATATGATGCCTATATTTTCAGATTCTTGTAATCTACAGTGTACATCTTATCCTCCAAAAAAAAAATCATGACGGTAAAGGTGTTAATTACGGAATAATTTGATTAAAAAAATATATAATTATTATGAGATATATATTTTTTTTGGGAGGAAAAAAGATGAAAAAATGAAAATAAAAAATCCTAAACCAAAAAATCTAGTCCTATTTAAATAATTTTACTATCAGTCACTTTCTAAGGTAATTTATAGGTAATTTTTTATACAGGTAGAAGAAGCTAAAATATGGAGTTTAATGACAATATTTGTAATTATAATTAAAAATATGTATAATTAAATAAATATTTTGAATTATGTATCTTTTTTTAAATTTTTAGACATATTTCACTTTCAATGGCTCGAAATATTCTCATGTTCGAAATTCTTTAACTGTACCATTGCCGCTCGCAATGCAATTTGCATCTACGGCGTATGATACGGTCTTAACGAGCCTTACGTGAGCTCTTAAGGTGACTTAATTGCGCAGAAATATATCGGTCGGGCATAAGAAAGAGATTCGCAACGTAGCAAGGGGAAACCACATCGAGAAACTCGCACAGCCAATTCGGCTGACGGCGATTGCATTACAATCGGCTGTTTAGAGCGCGAATCGCCGCACATCATTACTTCGGGGACAATGTAGCCCTTTAATTAACATATTGAAGGCGTCGCCGCGTTCGTAAAAGTTACGAAGTCGCCAATAGTGCATAAAGAATAGGATGGACTCATATTACGCTCCGCGGAACAATGTGTCGGTTCCTAATTAAAGATTCACCCGGCGTGTGTCATCCAGTCTTAAAGATTCGGTTAATACGAGCTCGTTATCTTGGTCGACCGGTTTAAAGTGACACTTCCGGATTCCAAATCTTACTTAATTTAAAAGCACTCTTATTTCTTAAGAAAAATAGTACGCGCAAATCTAGAAAGTCATGTGCATATGTATATACAATAAATCTCTTTTTTTTTGGGAGTTTCGTGGAAAATTGATATTCTGTACTTTCTACTCTTTTCATTTTTTACTATTTCTGCACACAGCGCTTGTAGTGCAGAATGATTTTAATTATTTGAAATATTTGAATTGAAGGAACTACACGTTTCAGCGAGCTTGTATAAAATATGTTTAAAACTGTAGTATGTATGCTTTTAATTATAACGATCGTTTGATAACTTTTCCCCCAGAGTTGACTGATTTGTTAATTATTCCCTCTACGAATGAGAAGCGTAAGTTCCAGATGCAATTTCTCAACCTGCGTTCTCTCAGTGAGAAATACAAGCATCCGCGATTCGATAAATGGTGTTGCCCAAATTCGGTCCACTTCTCGTCTCGTGACGCGTCTCTCAACGCGAGAGTTGCGAGAACGCCTAACCACGCCACGCCACGCCACGCCACGGATTATTCTTCTCGGGAACTATATATCCGGCTTTAATTGCACCGGCTACGACAACCTCTCGCTCGCTCCCGGCAGCCGGGAATCCGCGCAATGCATCGTCCCTGTGAACTTCCATCCGCTCGAGATCTACTTGCACACACCTCACGATGCGCGATAAAACTGTCTGGTTGGTAAAAAGTAAAAGATAAATGCAATCTAACTTTACCAGACTTCAGCTGAATCTAGATAATAATACTAATAAACTTGTACATTACTAATATTTTTGAAATAATATGGCGATGCAAGTCCATCATTTGTTTCCATGAGAAAATAATTTTAAGTTATTATCGTTACTTTGTTAAAATGAAGTGCAATCTGAAAAAGCAGTTTGTTACACGTTCGAAATAACTTCTTTAGGCTTTCTTTATTTCTTGTTTATTACATGTTTATTAGATGTCTAATATTTTCATTTTAGACAAAAGTGAAACACTAAACAAAATATTCATCAGCATATGTGCGTTCAACAACACGTTTTGATTTCTCGCGCAGTATTTCGAATTATTACTGCCGCGAATGTGTTGCGGACGGTGATTCTCTTTTTGCGGAAAACTTTTAATGAAACGCTGCCGCTTGTTTTGATAACGAGCACGATAGCGAACTCTGTTAATGTATTTTGATAACAGGCGTAATAGCGTGTGCACTAGTCTGTCTCTCTCTCTCTCTCTCTCTCTCTCTCGTAGACAGAAAACTCATCGCGATTACGGTTGTGCCAATTGCAAACGCAATTGGCAGAAAATTGACATAAAAAACTGATCGGTAGAGTACATTTCCGTGTGAGGTTCGTTGAAAGATTTTTGCAGCGACTATAACTGATTAGCTTCGAGAAACACTCGGTCAAAAATGTTAAATATTAAATTTGAATGTTAAATACATTATGCGTAAATTCGTCGCAACTAATTCTAGAACAACGCGAAAGACAACGCATTGATAACGGTTGGGAAACAATTACCTACATTGTGCATATTAATGTTTCAACCTGACGTAGCACGCGTAGGCTTTAATAAACTTCATAAATCAAGTAGCAACGCGGTAGTTTCTTTGGCGGCCCCTTTGCAACAATGCATGCCGTTCGGATACCACGCGCGCGATGGTAATTACCAGAAAAAAAGCTAAATAACTCGACAGGGGAGAAAGCGGAGTTTCGCGTGAAACTCCGCAGGATAATCTTTCACGTTGTGCCAGGTGGAAGTGCATAATTCGGGCTGTTCGCAAATTATGCAAACGAGTTA
Source organism: Tetramorium parvispinum (assembly GCA_011638315.1). NCBI lineage: Eukaryota > Metazoa > Arthropoda > Insecta > Hymenoptera > Formicidae > Tetramorium > Tetramorium parvispinum. The sequence goes on along the minus strand of VBVR01000425.1, from coordinate 47,679 downwards.
CCGAAATGCAAGATTACGGAAAATACCTCCGACAATTTATCGAAATACTAATAATAAGCACGTGAATCAAGCTCATTGTATCATTACCAATACTCTTACTATTGAGGTCATTATTAAAAACCAATTTATAATCATTTTTTTTATACTGTATATTATAATATTTAATTCTGGAAACATGTATATATAAAAGAGATCAAACTGCATTTTCAATTTTATTTAGAAAAGAGAAAATAAAGAGTAGCATAACTAAATTAATAAAATTTTTCTCTATAGTTTTTATAAATAATTTATATATTTTTATTTCACACAATAAATATGTGCCATACATGAATGCGTTGGTGCAATATTGTTCAATTTTATAATACATTCTAAAAATAATAATAATAGCATACTACATGCTTTAATAAACGATGTACACAAAGAATATATAAATTCTATAAGCTTTATATCTATATAAATACAATAAAATAATAAAAATATTAAATATTCCAGGATTAAATTATTTATTAAAAAAAATAATTGTATGTATTGTATTTTTCTTTACCTATTTCAAGTTGATATTTAACCAAAATTACAATCTCTAAAAAATAAATAACGTATAGAAAGAAAATGACCGTAGTGTGTTATTCTGTCATTTGATGATTCTCAAGCATCTTCATTCTCTCAGATTTCTTCATTACATTCACACTATACACTTGTGAACATGATTAATTACCTTCACATGTATACTAATTACTATCGCGCGATATACCTTGTACTTCTATACGCGATACTCGTTAATTTTTTGTAGAAAACAATTACATAAGATAATAAAATTACAAACTGTAGAAATTAATCGGAATTGATTAATACTTGTTACACAACATTATTTGTTCATAGGACATCGCGTTATTCATAGTACTTGTCGCAATCGTGTCTCCAAGGATAATAACGCGACGAGACACGGAGCGCTTCACCCTATTATCTGCCTGTTCGAGTGTTTGCGTACGAATGAAGCACGACAACCTAGCACGTGAATACAAATGCTATAAAAACAAACATCAAGACAACAAAATATTCAAGATATTATGAAATAAATATAAATATAAAATATACGCCGAATGTATCTTATTCCATACATGTTAAATTAATCTTGATAAATGAGTTAGCATTGCACATGGCATATTGAATTTCATTTTGTGGCGGCGAGGATAATTCCGTTCTAACTAAGTAAGTAAGAAAGCCTCTTAGAATGGCAAAGGAGATATTGTTATTTGAATTTTAACTGATAAAAAAATTTGTCTTTTGAATCTTGCTCTTTTAGATTTATTTTCTCCACGTATCTCTAGTGCACATTCACATACATAACTATATATCGTCTATAACACCGCGATCGTTATTGTCAATGGTACGCTGTACTACCGGAAGTATCTCGCCGTCTCTCTATGTTATTGTCAATGGTGTAAATGAGACGCCGACCGATTCCGCCATAAAGTCCCGCGATCGAAAGATATTACCGCGAAATGATAGCGCACCAATGAAACTCGGTGGGAATAACTTTTACGGATTTATCTCTCGGTCTAACGGTGTGATCGCAAACGCGCGGTGCGGGCGATGTACACTTTGATGATCTCCCGGAGATGCAGCGACCTTATCCGCCTGTGATATCGCTCGTGATATTAAATTGTTTTACGACGTTATGTAACATTGTAGTATCTTGGTTAAAACAAAATAATCTAGAAACATTATTTTTCGAAGGAATTAACATGAGATTATTATAAACAATATGGTATAATGTTGCTCTGATTTAGTTAATATTAAATTAAATTCTTATGGCACGATTTTCCGTTGTTGGATTGTTTCCTACATTATAAAATGTAATATTTCTCTGTTTATGTTTTTTGTGAAATATTCATGTTTTAGTTCGATTACTAGATATAATCAACTGTATAAGGAATATTTCAAACAACATGAAATAATGAAAGATATAATTTGAAATATATTTATAAAATAAGGTAGTAATATTGAGTGACTCTGCAATTATATATTTGCGTATCGCAAATGAAGAAAAAGTATTTTCATAATTAAGGACGCTGCAGGCAAAAGGGTTAATATAATCCGTGCGACTACCGCTTAATCTGATTCCGAGTTGCAGTTGTAGCAGCAATCGCGCGCACCACGTTTTACACATTTTGAAGTCAGATATGGTCTGTCCGATAAGCGTTATTCATTGGGTCATGCTCTAACGTGTGCGTTTGTATTAACTCCCGGTATTTGCGTCTACCGTGCGCCTACCTCATCGAACGCTCGCCCAGATCCACGACATCATAGTGTTTCGCATTTAATGCACCGTAAAGCGGGGTTACTTTGTGGCCGCGCTGTTAATATGGGACGATTTTGCTCGAAAGTAGTGAATGGCTTGCTGTGTCGATATTAAATACAATGGCGAGCTCGTAATTAATGTCAGATATAGTTAACGCTTAATGTTAAGCTTAGTTAATAAATTTAGTTAGTATCAAATATAGCCATTATGTATTTAACTGGTACGAAATATATCTACTAACAAATATTGTTAACTGTGGCACTATTCGACCTACTGAAAGGGTGATGTTTAATGCACATACATTGAATATATTTGTTCGCTGTGAAAAATTGTGTTAAACGTTTAAAACACTTTAATTTATTTTACTAATTAATTTCAAATAAAATCTTTAAAAATGTATGCGTTTTATTATTATTTGTGTCTACGTAAAAATTATTTGTGTAAGAAAAATAATCTCTACTACTAATTTGAATATAAAATTTAAAAAATTTCAAAGACATGCAAGAATCAACATAATTAACGCGAAATTAAATCATATTATGATTATTTGAAAGAAATCTGCCTATTACTGTTAGAAGGAGCGTCAAGAGCACAACTATAAAAAAAAAATGAAAGTTTAGTGGCGCTCGTTGCATATTCAATGGATGGTTTTCCGCTAAGGATAACACTGGCGAATACTTTCCACGCTTTAGCGATTTCCCAAACATTTTTCTCTTGCTTGACGAGCGGTGTAACCTTCGCTTTGTCCGCCGCGAAGTTCAAGCCTTCGGCGAAATCAGGATATTCCGATACATCGAGGCGAGGGCAGTATCGTGTAATACGCCGCAATACTTTAGCGAGGCGCTTTACACTCGCTCGAACAAGCAGTACCGGAGTTTACAAAGCGGTTTAAAGTTCCGCAACGGTGAAGAAACTCCGGTTTAATTTGGCGCGCATTAATGCGCCCGCGAGAACTTCACCAGAAACTTCCGTCGCAGCAGGTAGGCCACGCTTTTTCTTCGCGTATCTTTTTATTGATCAGATGGTAGAAAAGAGAAAGAAAAGTTTTCGAGCAAATCGTTGAATATAGAAATGTTACATAATAGAATTTATCTTTTGACCGTGTGAAAATTTTATCGACATTTTCAAATGTCGCGATGTGAGAAATTGAGATTGACTTGTTTTCTCCTTAATAGAATATTGTATTAATAAATTGTGAAAATACACTAATACCTTAAACTACCTATACTGTATAGAAACTCAAGATTTCTGTAAAAAAAAAATGCGAAGTGTGGAAAAGTCGAAAACTAAGTCAATTAATATTTTTTTATTCAAAGACTTATATATCAAGTAAGTTATAAATCAATTTTTTTTAACATGCTAAAAATAAAACTAAGTAGCTATGCATTTATACTTCGTATATATCGTTTATTTCGTTTATATTTTTTTTCTCGTCCACTCTCTCGTTTAACATAAATTCAAAACGACGCGTTTCAATATTTGTCGTGTCTGTTCTGTGATATATACTTCGATGGGTTAATATCTATCGCAGTATTGAGTCGCGCTGGGGAATCGATTCCAGCAGAGACAATTCGAATTCACCGACGACGACGATGGTATCACGGGGCAGCTCTCGGATTTCAATCGTAGTCCGCGTCGTGGACGAACGCGCAGCCGAACGTCGAGGGAACGTCAGAGCGAGCACGTACACGGTGCGGTGCTTACACGCGGATTTAGCTCCCGAAAAGCTTCCAAGCGAACCGTACACGAATATGAACAAACCGACGCGCCTCGCCGGGAAAAGCCCGGGGGTTGGCGGTTACCCCCAGAGACCAGAGAGAAGGATAAGCGAGAAGGGATGGTTTTAGCTTCTCTTTCTCCCGACGACGCCTCGAGGGGTGAGTTGACTTAACAAAAAGGTCTCGAGCAGCGCTCGTATGAATGTTAACGAGGACGCGATCGAAAAGAAAGGGGGAGGAGGGGGGCGACGAGGAAGGAGGATGAAACGGATGGGAGGTGATTTCAACCGCGGATACGCAAATAAATCGGGTCAAGAGCGCGAAGGTAAGGCGAAGCGAAGAGCGCTAAACGTGCAGATGAAACGGCGAGGAAGGTGAGGAATGGTTTTCAGGGAATCCAAGGAAAACCCGTGGAAAAGAGGGTGGAGCATTACGAGAAACAATGGAACGATCGGCCGAAGTTGCACGGAAGATCGTTTTATTATCGCGACTCACTCCCCCGTTCACATCTTAATAAAGCCGGCTCGCATTTTTCTCGTTTTTTAGCGAAAAGCTGCCCGGCCACCCGCGCCTCCTCTTCCCTCTGCTTCTTTAAACCCTCCATTATCCTTCTTTTATTGCTCGCGTCTCGAACCGTGGAAGCAGTTAACGCAGGCCCAATAGAGCCGAACGTAATCTATTAAATAGATAACGCCACCTCCGTTTCTCGTCGGACTTGGCTCTCTTATTCTGCGTTCTCGACAATTTCCACACAGTGCACTCGAAAGAACGCAATAAATGCAACTTAAAAAAAAGGGGGGGAAAATATAAAGTCTATGTTGTTGGGAATATAGCTTTAAATCTTGCACGAGAATACCTGAATAACGAAGTATTCAACTATATGCACGATACTGTACAAATGTTGTCGTTTTTTTCCTGAATTATGGACAGAAAACATTTTAAGCTACATTTTAATCATCATCAGATATAAACGGAGGAACACTCCGATTATATCTGAATGCAGAATCTCTTTCTAGTATCGTTGGAATATTTATGCCTGATACTTATCATACTGGAAGAAATGGAAGTATCACCAGAGAATGGAAGGGAGTGAAAGGGCCGGCGTCGGTGGCTTATTCCGGAGTTATTTTTCACGGAACGTTGAAAAATTGCCGTCACTCCGAAATCGGAAATCGATTACACCGGCTGATTCGAGACGCGCGAGGGCGAAACTGATGGCGCTTCTAGCTCGCTCGCCGGCGAAACGCCATCGGCTTCTTCAAGGCGGGTGAGGGATGGATCTTCGCTTCTTGACAAGGGATTGACGATAGATAGAGTCGTACATAAATCGTAGTCATAAGTCGACGAGACGGCGAGGCGAATTAATCTGCGCGAATGAAGATTTTTCGAGAGTCAAAAGGAAATTGTGCGCTCGTTTACGATTTGTAATTCGAGAACGGCGTATTACCGTTTGATTTCGGTGCTGTTTGGTGAGTGATTTAATATGCGCCGCTAACTCGTTCGGGTACGCAAAGTGCATGTGAAATAAGCGCGAGATACCGTTTGCTAAGAGAGATATGAAAAGAAAACCGTGCGCTTTGTACGTTTTCCATGTTCTATGCGTGCGTTTAATCTCTGCACCGGTAGAAAAGAATAATACACGATTTTATTTGAAAAAGAAGCTTATAAGAGATATAAATAATGAGAAACAGTTATAAATTGCATAAAAATATTACTGTTGGAATCATGCGCGTTGAATTCGCATGCCTCCACATAAATATAGAACTCGTTAAAATGGATGCCATACAACATAATAGAAATTTACGGATTTAACTTCCCTTTCTAAATAGAAGCTGTATTCTTATCATTAGCGTTGTGATTTTTTTTAACTAGTTAGTAATATGCTAAAGCGTCTAGTATACACCGTAAAAAAGATACTAATCTTATCTTGAATATATGCTTTATATAACTTCGAGCAATTTACAACGCTACAACAAAATTAAAGCTAAAATATACCAATTCTCATATTAATTAATAACAATTACTATTATTATAATGTTAAAAATTCAAATATGTAACGCAATACGTAATGCAAAAATGATAGGAACTTGAACTTTTGATGATTACGCCAGCAATTATTATACTGGGAAGTTTCGTACGCAATTAAATTATATGTATAGAATTTACAGTCAGTCTATAGAATCATGTTATTAAATATTCGGAAGTGAACTACATCACACTTCCTTTTCGCATATATCTACGTTTTCTAACATAGTATTATTATCTTATATCCGGCATTATTTCAATCAGATATGTAAGTATGCGAAAATTGACAGCCTAGCGCCAGAAAATAATTGAAGTATAATACGTGAGAAAATTCGTTCGCATATATCTTTTTATCTTCTTATTCAATCATATAATAATAAAAATTTATTTGATCACATTATTATTTAATCATGCAACGCGAAATTAAAATTAAAAATATTCTCTATTTGAAGATCATAAATAAATTTCAGCGGTCATTGATCCTATATTAAACTCTATTTAGGCATATCTTCTCTCTGTGCTGTATTTAAATTAAAGAGAATATATGAAGTGAGAAGAATATATGAAAGAACGAAGAAAACGGGAACGTGTATATATGTATATAAAAAAAACTGAATTTTCAATTATGTTAAAAAATACCGTTAGCTTTGCGATACGAATAAAACAACAGATAAACATTTGTGCATCTCTTTGGATAATTATTTTTAAGGCCTACTAAAATTAGGTTATGTATGTTGGAAGTGAACGTCACACAGATTAAAAATCTTCACGCCACTTGTCATTGACGAAATTTACATAAAGATAATATCCCGTTCTATCAATGGCCTTTTGCGAACTGAAAGTAATGGCTGTAATATTTTTATACGCATCATTTGCATCATAATCGTCTATTAACACATTTATATTCATATATGTATCATTCAATATATATAAGAAAGACATATTTGCATGTATCGAAAAGATACATATATTATAATAAAAAGTTAAAAATCGATGTATATGATAATATATTTTTAAACGTGATCTCCTACGTGAACAAGAAATGCTTAACTATTCTTTCGATTGTAAACGTAGAATTTTTATTTTATTCTTCATTTTTTAACGATTTGAAACAAAAATATACAAAATTATTGATTATTAACTATTGATATAATTCTAATGTAAAATGGAAATTCAATTCTAGTAGAGCGTGAATAATCATCGATTAATATTTCTAGAGTGTGTAAAGTTATATATCTCTTTGTGCAATACTCCCGCGCCTGGTTCGGTTTGCTTGAAAATTGAAATCAAGATTGATTCAAGAGCCATCACTACTAGCGAGGTAGTCTCACGGCGGAGAAGATCACGACAATCTCTTATTTTCCGCGCGACCGATCCATTCGGTGCGAATTGGAAAACGCGAGCGGCAAGCGAACGAGATTCTCGCTCGAGCGAGGACACGGAGTTTCGTTTGGCCACGTTCGCGTTCCACCGGCCTGAAAGACACTTTTCATACGGAGAAACTGGTGTACGTTGCATCTTCTTTTTATGTCGAGAATATCTCTGACGATTTTAATTTCAAGGCTCTCGCTTCTAAAATAATATTTCAATTACGTATGCAGATATAATAGATATAATTAAGTTGCTGAAAGTTGTTAGAAAATTAGATATATTTTACGGTAATTGCTTTTTTATTATCTGAATATAGAAGAATAAACAAAAGTGTATTTAATTATTCTCTTTTAATTTAATCATTTTATCCTAAAGTGCTTCATTCTAAACGTAGAATGGAGCAGGTACAAAAAAATACATCAAAGTTCCTTGCTTGAGCCACAAATGGATCGATGCTCACCATGTTAAAGAAGCTTTACTATTAAAGAGACCCGTTCGACCATTCGTGTAGTAATGTAATGAAAATGCATCGATTACATCTTACTGAAAAATATAACCGAATTTAACTGACAAAAATGGCGATCTCTAATTAATTAACTCATCGAGAAATATTATGAAAAACCGTAGAAGCACAAAATTGCATATACAATATATAAAATATAGAAGCACAGCATTCAACTTATCCAATTTTTATAATAGATATAACTCCTTTTTTTTATAATTTAGAATATATTCAAAATTAAATTTATATTGTGTTAAATATTACCTACAATAAGTGTTCTATTAAAAATTAAAGTATTATCTACAAAATAAAGGAGGGATATCAACAAGAAACTTAATTAATAACGATAGAAAACGTACGTAGATATAATAATTTCATGTTAAAATTAGAAAATTCTAGCTATTATCGACGCTACATGTATAAATATTATTATAAATTATAAATTGAATGAAAAGCAATTATAGTTATTTACTACATGAGGTTTCTAAAAATATAAGGTAAAAATAATTTCGAAAATAGTTTCGACGCGATCTATTTCTGTTTCGCGGGTTACCGAGGCGTAAGGTCGGGGCGCTTTATCGATTGTTCATATCTTCGATGTTATTTAACATACTCACTACATCGACACAACGTACTCACTATATCGACGATCGAATCATCGCGTCACTGGCGCGTCGCTCGTTTAAATTTAAACGGGTGGCGTCGCGCCCGCGCGCGCCCGATCGCGTGAAACTCATTGAACTCGGCGGGAACAGTGCGAGAGGGTTAAAGTACAGAGGGTGAGGACAAGAGGAGAAAGAGAGGATGAAACACGGCCCGCGTTTGCACGTGGGTGGGAATCAGATTAGTCACGTAGCGGCGGTTACGAACAAGGAATAACGCGGAAGGGTGATCGCCGCCGTTTGTACACGTTGGTTTCAGGAACGTGCATAACAAGCCCGTAAAACGAGGGATAATAGACAAATTTTGGTTTGGAGAAAACAAAGAGAGATCTACGTGTGTTGTAAACGAATCGGAAACAAAATCTAAGATAAGAAAAAATAAATAAATACGATGATAAACATAAAAAGAATGCGAAAAGAAAAAGAATAAAATTTTTAAAGAAATAAATAAAAATGATAAGAAAAAAATAACTAAATAGTAGAACGCTAAGAAAAAGGAAGAAACGAGGAAATATAGAAATAAAAATAAAGAGGAATAAAGGGATGGCAAAATTGGAGTTTGAAAAAGCAACGAAGAGGAAAAACAAAGAAGAAATAGAGGGAAAATCGCGCGACTGTCGATATATAGGAGATATCGGAGAAAAGAACGAGTAAATGGCTCAAGACGCAAGAAGGAGACGATGGTGGAGATAACGTTGGCGGAGGGAAATGCGAGGTAATGCGCAGTAAATTGGGACCGCCGCGTGTTGCCAACGCGCCACAAATCTTCGGTACCGAGGTCCGTCACGAGCCACAGTCCTCCCCGGTTTAGGTAGACGAAGAGAAGTCGTCGATTTGGAGGACGGACGCAGGGGTTGCGCGAGAGTTGCTGCGGCCGGTCGTTGTGCTGGCACAACGCCGTTCCGCGGCGGAGACTGTGTTCGCCAGCGGAACGACCGTCGAAACAACAATGGACGTCGGAATTATTTTGCTTATCTCGCCGACGCCATATATTCGTCGCATTGACAAAGCTTTACAGTGGAAGGAAATGTGCACAGTGAACGACGCTCTTGCACTGTGAATTTCGCCCTCGTGATTCTTCGAAGCAATTAGAGTTAAAATCGCTTGTCATGAAACGATAAAAATAATATCCTCGATTATTATTCATGTTTCAATTCGTAGAACGATTATCGCGATTTAAGGATAAAATACCTTGTGCTTAAATGTTTAATATTGTTTTTGCCATTTCTCTAAATTTTCATTATTATATGATATGAATTATTATATAATATAAATGGTTTGCGGATAACTTAGTATCAATTAGTGAAGTTGATGTGTAATGTAATCTATTCGACTGCTTTCAACCTGTTTGCATTTTCTTCGATTTCAATATGTCACATTAGTACATTTAATAATAGTATTTGTTAAGCTATGATGAATTTAGATATTCTGATAACAGAATATACATTTAATTCTCCTGAACGTGTTATATTTAAAACATATTATCGATATCTCATTAGTATTTAATTGTAGTATTAATTTTCAGCTTGTATCAAATTTATTTCAATTCGAAATACGCATTTCTCTCATTAGCCCATCTTTTTATGGAATTTAAAAAAAAATAATGAATGCGTATTATTATTAAATTCTTATGTTAATACAGAATCGTTATTTCGATAGTTAAATTAATCAAGCAACCACGATTAATCAATATGATCAGATTAAAGTTGCAGCAAAAATCACAGTTCTTCATAATTTTATATAAAAATATTTACTAATGAAACTAATGATGATCATTTTTGTTTTAATATATTTTTTGTTTTACATGTACAATAATATATTTTTAATATATTACATGTACAATAATATTTGAACAAAATATGTTTATTCATGCATTTCAATACGTTTAAAATCGACTTTGTTATTTATCTTGCGCAACTGATATGAAACATCTTGACATATCATCTAGACATCTCTTTTTTTTCATACTTTAGCATATCGAAGATATAGTTGTAAACTTCAAGGTTGCTGGAGAAGCGTGAGAATTTTTCCTCGAGGAATCTTATCTCGTGAAGAGAGAAACTCGGTCCGCCTCGGGGACGCTACGTACTCTGTAATCACGCGTTGCTCACAATTTTTATTATCTCGATATTGTGTGCCGAGTGTATAATAGGATTACCGATCTATCCGGCGTAAATATTAATTACCCAGAATGCGCCACGCCATGTAAGTGGCGGCCGTAAATTGCCCGGCAGCGTCTGTCCCTTACCGCGCATATAAATCCTCGTCGTCGCAGAATAACGGTAGGGAAGAGATGAAATCTCTTCACGGCATATGTCTCAGGTGGTCCACAATGTCAGTGGAAGTACAACACAAACTAGCAACTGTTTACGACACTAATGGCCAATGGCGAATTATCAAATCACGCGAACAATAATATCTTGAGCATTTCTCGATGTGAAAGGATTAATATTGAAAATTCATGAATAACTTTATCGTTAAATTATAATTAAAATCTTTGACAATATTAATATTGAAAGATTTTAGAATAATAAACGGGGTCGTTAAACTTTAATCAATTCTCTATTACAAGAGAAATGAATAGATAATTTTGAAAGTCCAACAAATATCAATTTTTCAAAAGGGGAAATATTATTCTTGCAAATTGAAATTATATATTTTTAATTGAATTCTATACAATATATGATAGAAATGTTTTGGAGGTGATATTTACGAGTGATTAAAATTTGATCGACAATTTCATCGATGTGTCCAATCGAAATCCAACGATTAGTGCTCTGCTGCAAATATGGGGTCATATTGTTTTTATTTTCAATCGATAAAAATAGGAAATTCTGCTGTTCGTAAAAATTCTAGCAGAGCGAGTAATCGCGAACGAGTAGTCACGAGTGAACGACGTCTTTCGGCGTCGCTTCTTGATACCGATAGCGGCCACTGCAAATTTTATCGCGCGTTATTCGCGAGGTCAGCCCGATCGAGATCATCCTTCCTGCCGTTAACTAACGTTTTACGACCGCCATCATGGTAGATTACAAAGTGGCGGCTATCGAGGTTTTATGTAATTTTTCGAAGAGCCGGCATATTTATACGCTCGCTAAGAAGAATCATATTTTCGGTTTTATGACGGGCGGAGCAGTAATAAAAAGCTAATTGCTGAATAACTGAAATGATGCGCGTATACTTGCTTAAAATGTAAAGGAAAGGAGTGGTGAATAAAGATGCGGAAGAGAATAAAAGCGCAGGAATTTTAACACTATCTAACTTCTCATAAAGTTTATAATTTTTAAGGAAATTAAAAACATCAAGTACGTACGCCTTTTAAGCGATTTAAATTACAAAGAGATGCGACAGAATTTATCTTATATTTTCTTTATAAAATAGAATGATGAAATATAAGAGAACTTTTCAATATAATTAATCATTCCAAGAAATAATTAATTTTTTTGTAATGAAGAGTGAATTCTTCCGTCGGTTTTAATTTCTCTCAAACTCTCGATATTAAAGGCCTCCGCAATATTCTCTCTTGATAAAATTAATATGATCCTATCAATGCGATATCGTGCCATTTAATTTAATTTAATATAATTTTATTAATTTATCTCTCTATATCTTATGTCAATCATTAGTCAATAAACCAGCGCAATATATATTTTGATAAATATTTTAAAATGTTTAAATGTCTTAATATTTTTTATACATTATTAAAAACTAATATCATGATAAATGTACTCATCTCGTCTCATCACAATTATTTCCAAAGATACGACCTCAAAACGCGGAAGTCTGATTCAACGTAAGCGCTGCCAGTTCTCCGCCATTCGACTCCGTGATTCTGGATGAAAACGCAGTCGAGAACGGTATCGAATCCACGACATCCTAACTATCTACTTAACTATCTATCTACTTTTGAGAGCACACAAAGCCTCTTCTGAGTCTCGACGGCACAACGCGAGCGATTCTGACTTATCTATCATTTGGGTTACTGCGGTTCTTTCACGCATCCGCGTTCATATATGCGTTTATACGTATATATATGTATTCGCGTGTATATATTCATATGTGCGTGCACGTACGTCTATAACTGCAAAGGTAGATAGAGAGAACCGGAGACAGAACACTGAAAACGCAACTACGATGACGGCTGCATGGATTGGGTGCACCGAAGTGTATGATAATTGCATAGGAATGGAGAAGACACGTCGTCTTTCTCCAGATCCTCATCGATCTCTCTCCTTCTCAGCCCCATGTATCTCATCCGCGACCCCTCTTGAACATGTCGGCCTGAAACTACTCTCTTCGAGAGAAAGAAAGAGAGAGAAATTCCGCTACTCGTTAATGCTCGCATGCATTCAATGCATCGCTACACTTTAACCCTACCGAGCGCTAACCAGCCCTTTCTTCTTTTCTCGCCCTTTCATTTCAACAATATACCAATCTGATGCCAAGATGCCCCGCTTAATGCTTTGATTAAAAGAAGGGTTTTTAATTAATTGTGGCAAATCGGCAAATATTCACAAAAATTAACGAAGCGACTGTGACATTTTAATTTTACCAAGTTCTTTTACCATTTAATTTCATAAAAAACTTTTTAATCTTTCTTCGATAAAATATTTGTAAAAAAAAATTTATTTACATTCTTACAACGTGATTCCAGAGACTTTGATCGCACGGTTCAAAAGTTAAATCTAATTGTAAGTTTCCTAAGCGCATTGTGCACAACATCGCGGATACTCGAATATTTTTTTTCTCACTGGAAAGCATTGGATTTATGAACAGAAAATAATGCGTTCGGCCGCGCCGGCTGCTTCGGCAATGCGGGTTTTTCTTCAACTTCCGCGATCAGTTACACGTCGTCGGAGATTGCAGCTGGGCTCGCAGTCGGGCTAATATGCGAGTGCGGAAATGGTCCCGAGAGAAATTTGTAGACGCCGCTGCCGACATCTGAGCGGAATTCTTTTCGACGGGATACTCAAGTTCCGAAAAGTCATTTCGGCGACTTTTACTTTCACGCATGTGCGTCACGTAAGCAATGACAGAACAGAATGACCAAAAATGATTGTTGAATACAAACGTGATTGAAATTATAAGAATGCATGCCGAAGAAATACAAATCGGGCAGTTTAGAAATTTTTATTAAAATTTTAATTAAAATTGTTATTAAAACAATAAAACGCTATTTTTCTAAGAGATATTCGTTATTGCTCACTCAAAAAAAGTAAATATGTTTTACTGTCAAAAATATTTTAAACTGCAGGATATTGAGATTTGCATAACATAATCATTTATCAATCAAGATATCAAAATACATATATTAAGATATTTATCATCGTATATATAAAAAATAGAAGATATAACTTTTTCCAAAGCACAAAGGATAGAAAATGACGTTTTCTTACAATTTATGATAAAAATATTCATCAATCATACTTATAAAAAAGAAAGGATTCTCGTTAACGAGGAATATTATCAAGAAACTGTGCTGCATTGTACATAGCAAAACACACAGATACACATACACACATATGCCGACAGGATCTCCTAAATCAATTAGCACGAGAACGGTTTAATTCTACGAGCGTGCTATGGTATGTTCCCGGACTTAACATGCCGGCCGAAACCTCCCATCCATCTCGCGGGGTTTTCCGGGGTTTACGGCAACAACGATCTTCCGTTCCTGCGCATACACGTCACAGCCACTTCCATCCTCGTTATTAACCTCTTCGAGGCGATTTTTGTACCCCGTTTAAAATTTATACAAGAATATACGTGTTAGAGTTTAGCACGCGAATTACGTCACATAATTAAGTTCTTAAAAAAATGCGACTAAAATAGACGATATAATTCAGATAGAGATTTTTTTTATCAAATAATTAAATCAGGTGATTTAAATAATTCATCTAATTGATGCAAAATGAGCCAACGTTTATGCACAATATACTTTTCGTTTTGTAATGAAAAATATAGTTTATAACCGTATTGCTGATTTCTATTAATTCATAATTTTTTATTGATTAATTAATGCTTTACTCATTATATTGTACATATACATATGTATATGTATGTATATAAATGTTACTTTAAAGCAAAGAATCTTTTGAAATCTTTTGAAAAATATTTTATTTGCTGTTACAATTTTCCGAAGAGTCAGACCAGCCAGCACAGTCTTACACAGCGATTGTGCTCATCGGTGTGACAATTTAAAATGTGCTCACTGCAATGTTAAAGAAAACACGTGGAAGGCGGCGGGATACAAAACTGGCTTCTGCCTGCGGCGAGTCGCGACTCCGCGAGAGGTTCTACGGGATGCGCCGCGCGTAAATATCCGCACGCGTTGTAGCCGGCCCCTTAATTGGCGCGAGGATCGAGAGGGGGGGCTCTTGGGGTGGAGGGCTACCCGCGGCAAGGAACCGCGGTCCGAAATCGTAAATACCTTCTCGCACTCACCTATATTTCGCGCGACGACGGCGCAGCCGTTGGTTAAGAGCCACGCAAGTAGCAGACTGCCGAGGATCGGAGCTCCTCCTTTCCGTCGACCCTTGCGGCACTCCATCGTGAGGTTCCGAGCTCCGACTACGCCTGAAAGCAGAGAAAGAAACGATCAGTACGCTGTGCGCTGGGGCGTGCTACTCCCCGATGAGTCTTGCATTTCGCGCAAAACCTATACGCTCATCCCGGACATGCATCGCGATTTCCGAGAACGCATACATTCGGTATGCCAGAATCGGACGCCGCCGCGTTATTATTGAGTTTACGTAAATCGTACACTTTACCGGACGACCATTCTTACCGCCCTTTTCCTTTTCTGTCTTTTCTTTTCCTCGCACGGAGACGCGCGACGACTTACGGTCGCGATTACGCGGAAATCGCGATGTTCGCGACCAGCGAGAACGAATTCAAGCCGAGATATATGCAGTGCACATCATAAATTAGATTAAAGTACAGATAGATATGTTGAATAGATATAAGTATTTGGTATGTTGGAGCTGATAAAACTTGCGTGTTGTGTAATAAGAAACAGATCTTATTTCTTGACATGTTGCAAAAGATTAAGGGTTGATTTTCTTCTTTAGATTTAAATAATCATACTAATGGGGAGAGAAAAATCCCTAATTACCTCATATATTCTATATTATTTTTTTAATGTTATACATATGCCTTGTGATTCTTGGAGAATCGCCCATTCCAATTCGTCTTGTTTCATCCCTTGCAACGCATACTGTTTTTATTCGATAGGATCGCGTCGTGTTCGCGCGGTTTGCAAATTTCGAAACGCTGACACCAAAATTGTTTTCCTTTTTCGCCTTCGTTAACCTACATTCACGCGAACGCACACATACCCCCAACCCCTTCACTTCGCTCGACGCGCGGATTAAGCTGATTTATAGTGTTTACCGGTGATGCTCGCTCGATTTTTCCTGCGGCGTCGCGCGTGCGCCCCGTCGACCTATCAGCTTGTCGACAAAAAAAAAGATCACGCGGAATTGCGAGAAAAAAGAAAGAGAGTCGCGTCGGGTCGCCGCCGAAGGGGGCAGCAGGTGACTCGTGTGGATTACGCGTGAAATTGTGCAGTTTCGCGCCCGTCACAAATGTTAAATCTCGGGTAAAATATATTTATTTATTTACAGTAAAAAGAAAATTAATGGAACAAATGAAAAATAGCACTTTTGTACACAGTGTAAGAAAATTCATGTAAGAAAATTTGAAAAAGTTAGGAAAATTTTTAATATGTATCAATACCATCTGTAATGTATAACCAGAAGATAAATTAACAGTTTAAAACACCTAGTATTTGAGAAACAAAATCTAGGTAAATATCTTCATCTTCTGAAAAATATCATAGAATTGAGATGTTTGGCCAATTAATGTGTTTGAAAGAATTAAATTTCTAATTAATATTAGTATTATCAGTATCGCCCTCTTAATTTTCCTTGTTTTGATTATATAGAGTGTGTAAACGGTATTTTCTCGAACGGCATTTTATAATTCAACACGATTGAAAAAAAGTTCAGTAATTCTTCAACATACACTTTGAGTCTGAGTTATATCAGAGGTTCGTTTAAAAATCCTATCAAAACTTTTCGAAATAAAATTTATAGAAGTAAGTAAATTGCCAACGAGTAATTGTCTCGATTATGACCGAGAAAGGAAGTTCATTGAGCCGCAACCGCCGCGTGCATCACGACGGACCACTCCGCAGATTGCATCGGGCGGATTGCAGCGGTGCATTTCCGTGGTCGCGGAAGAACAGCGACACGGCATATCTGGAGTGCTGCCAGTTTGTTTCGAGCGGGCCGCGTTAATTTTTTCAACGAGTCTAATTAAGTATGTCCCCTCCCCCCGACTTCATGTCGCCTTTTCACCCTCTCGCCTCGTCCTTCTCGTTCCTCCTTGATGCCGCCGGCATTCAACACTTAATACGACGTACGTGGAAGCCGCATAGCAACGCGATTATCGCCGAAACATCTGTAAACTCCCGGTGTAACGACGATAATTGAATGCGCTTGTCCCCTCTTCTTCCCTTTCGTTGGTGCAACGTACAAACGCATCCTCGCGTACGTCCCATGCATTACGCATAATTAATCCGACGATGCTATCTTCTCTAACCTTGTATCCGCGCGTTCATCGCGCGAATAGAATCGGCGATGTTCGCTATTCTCCTTTCATCAATAATGCCCTCCCTTTCCTACCTCAATGCAACGTACTGCGATGCTGCATGCGATGTGCATGCGTGTGCCGATACGCCGCCGTTTGCCGCGATAATCGCGATAAGCTCGATGACAACGCGATTCCCATCTCCGAGGTCGACGCGGTCGAGGAGAGAAAGATCATTTATTAAAAAGGAAAGGGAGAGAAAAGGGAGAGAGTAGAGGCAAAAGCGGATGTGTACGCTCGACACAATCGAGCAAGTAGTAATCTCCCGGCGACTATATCGGGTTTTTCTTTTCCTTTAATACTATTCTGCCGCGGATTTTTCAGATCGGTAATCGAGCGCTTCGAAGGCATTCCCAACGACGTATTTCGCGGTGCACCTTCGGAAGTTCCTGGAAGCGCCTTTATCGAATCGAGCTATCGCCACATTTAGTTCTCAAGTCGATTTCTAAAAAAGAATACATTCAAGTGCAGTGAGGTGGTGCTTGCCGTTGCGTAGTTTGCACCAAAATTGTACACCGAAAAGCTATGCGATAAAAGTAAAAGTAGAGCAAGCCATTTTCTGGAATAAAATATCTATTGAACCGATTTGCTTGTGAAGTACTTTTGGAAAGCATTGAAAGATCACTAATTTTCGGAACATAATATTTTCGTATCTTTATTTTTCATTTTTAGACTTCTTGTTTCAAAGTTTTTACATTTTTGTTGTGATATTTTTATTATTAAAGTCTCAAAATATCCGAAATATTGGAAGTACAAGATGTATTAAAGGATATTATTCTTCTTTATTGTGAAATAGATAATTTCGAAAAACATCAAATTTCCATGACGGAAAATAATGTTCGATGTTATACAAATTCAATATTATAATTCAAAGAAGCATGTTTCTCCCGTATAAAAATGCTACGAAAGAATTTTCGCGAATTTTCAGTAAATTTTAAACACTTTGATCTTGAACTGAAAGATATTTCATTTGAAATTAAACTACCGCAAGTGATCTCAAAATGTAATTCACATATCTCTCGAATCGTTTTAATGACTTTCTAAATTTCCTTAAATTTCTTTCTGAATAAATTTCTGAAGATGCTGCTTGTGGCTCTTTCAGCGTTACTGTAGGATCATTAAAATATAATGGTACAATGTCGAAAGTAATTTCCTACAATTTAATCGCATTATTAACACCTTGACGAACGTAATTATAGTGATGAAATTATTTTACATTTAACACTGTTCCTCGCGTAAAGCTTTGGTGAACGAAGGACGCGCGTCCTGCCGGTACTTAGAATGTAATAAATAATTCAATAATAATTTCCACATCCCGTTGGACTGTGTCAAAACGGGAGAAGTGACGCTCGACCATCGCCGTTGCCGCCGCCGCCGCCGCCGTCGCCGTCGCCGTCACGGCCGTCCGGATGAAAACATAAATCTACATATTATTAAAGCAGCGGCGATCAAAGCGATCGAAATAATGCAGATTATCAGAAAACGCCGGTGCCGCGGCAATTTCTGCAGGCACTTAAAATCATTTCGACGCCTCTCGCCGATGAATATTGAACAGCCACGCACCTGCCGGCCGCCTCTCCCCTTTCCAATCACTCGTCTCCCCCTTCATCCCTCCGGCCATCCCCATCTCTCGTTTCGCAATGATTTCAAGCACGAACTCGTCCATCATCGACGACCCCCGCGCGAAATAATGCTCGCCAACGAATTGGGCGATTGCGAGAGCGCTACGTGCAATGAGCAGGGGAGAATCAAAATTATTTGTTGAAAATCACATTACCGCGTCGGCGGAGATACAGGGTACGCGACCGCGACCTCGCGAGTTTCAATTTTACACCCAGGCGCATTTTAATGCACACCGCGCAAAGCCTCGGGCTCCGATTGGCGCGCAATTAAAAATAATTGACGACGACAACGAGCCGATGTTATGGGCCGGAGGCGACCGCACGGGAAATTAACTCGCGATTCTCTCCGCGGAAAATCCGCCGTGAATCTGATTCGAGAACGCGAACGGCGTTGCAAAAGCCTTTTAAGGCGTCTTACCGTTAATCCTTGAAACAATATTGTGAATAACTCAATATTTTGTCTCATACTCATCAGAAATTTAAACTGGACAGTATGTATTATCTGGAACGCGCCAGTTTTATTAATCTTTTAATATTCCGCGTAATATTACGCGAAACCATGAAGAATATATATGATAGAATTTTGCGCAATTTACGTTTAAGATTTATGCAACGTTCAATCTTACGCTAATTGACTCAAACTCGAAATCGATATCGCAATATCGAGGTGTCTCGCCGGTACACTCTGTTTCAATCGCGAAAGCTTGGAAGGAATACAAGAAATGAATGAGGATGAAGATGAAGAGAAGAAGATCGTGGAAGATGAGCAGGAGGAAGCTGTCGCTCGGTTGGCTATACACATACTGCATGCGAAAATGTCGGGTGCAATTTCTGAAATTCCGTCGTGTCGCTTCCCCGTGCCACTCGAATGCCGCTGCACCCGTCTTTCCTCGCTCTCTCTTTCTCTTCGCAGCATCGATCTTTCTTCCGCTTCATCCTCATCTCTGTCTTGCGCCTACCGGAGTTCATCGCGAGCAGACATCCTCGGCGCGACGCGACGCGACGTGAAACTGACACGGTGCTTTGAAAATTTCAGCAGCCGATATCAGACTGTAACTTGAATAGAAGCCAAATAATATGAACAGCTTTCAATTTGAACTTGGTTTCAGTCTTACTAGATTAAAGGTTCGTATGACGCGGAGTTCATTAATAGTTATGGAATATTAAGCAACCTGGATATAATTTTGAAAACGTTCAACAATTATTTCTTTATGTTCTCGATGTGAATGGTTTCAATTTAGTTTTATAGAAATATGTGAATCATTTTGGTAATAATCAGGGAACATATGTCTTTATTATAGATCTCATGGTATATAATAGCATCTATAATTAGTGTTGATTGTGGAAGTGATTATTTATTGATAATCGAAAAATGAGACTCTTGAAGGAAACGTTTTCAAATGACTGAACAGAATTAATACCGTTCCATTTCATTAATTTGGATTGATATATTCCTACTTCTGAAAGATTCTATTATTAAAAACCTAGGTTCTAACTCTGATCTACATCGATAAGATTTTCATGCATGTGTAATATCAGAACCGGAGACGAAATATAGTCATCGCTGCGAGGATCGCGCAGTTTCCATCCCTACGATTCGTCTGGAAAATGCAAATTCGTTACCCACGGAGAAAATGCAAATGCAAAAAATGCAAATTCGATATCTTCGACTTTGAGAACGACTCTCGGAACGGAGACACTTGCTGGAATCCTGTAATACCTATTTGAAATTGGACGCTATTTCAAGCGTGACATGGATGAATTATCTCAAACGGGTAATGTGACAAAGTCTTTTATTGCCTTCGTGCTTTCTATACAACACATATCTGTGTATGACATCTTCTAAAAGCTTTCAATCAACTTAAAAGCCATCAGCGCAATATATGTTATAAAATTTTTAATTATTTTTCATGTGAAATATAATAGAGTTATATGTGAATTATTATATTATTGTCCCCGTGCCCTCCCGAATTTATGGACATAAGAATACACTAGCTCGTGGTAAAGAAAACTGATTTGTTAAAGATAGAATAGTGCATTTGCTAACACGTTCGTTTGGCTTAGTTTCGAATCTCTAAAGTGTACTTTTATAAATAATAGCTCAACATTGACTTGGAGAACGTTTCACGAAAACAGCTCGATTCAGATCGAACTTAATCGGCTTGCTCACAAATAATCTGTTTCAAGTATAACACGCCGGTTTTATTTTTTGGGCTTTATTCAAGATATCGAAAGATTGCACTAGTTGATATTAACAATTATTTTTTACATGAAAAATCTTTTGACATCTAGAATGAAAATCCAAATGGAAAAAATCAATGTGTTACACTCGAAATAGATTGGCAGTATGAGCGTAACAATATAATGAATAATTACCATACAATCATTGTATCATTATAAAATTAATATAATTATTATAATATATTATATAACATAAATTAAATAATCAATGCGTAACTACAATAAAATTTGCTTCGTTATAATGCGATCGAATAATTCAAAATGATGAAATGAATTATTTAGAATATGACATCATATGAATAAATGTCAACGTCGTTCATTGAAAGTCATGAAACAAAAAATCAATGGACTAAATTTAATTCATAGAAATTTACCTAAGGTGAATTGACGATGACAGGACGGGAACAGTATTTCATTTTCGTTAAACTTCGGGCACAAGGAGTTCAAATTAAAATCGCGTAAAAAGACAGGCATCTTTTCCAAGATGCGCGGAGCAAAATTAGAAAACTGTCAAATTAGTCTTGATTCATTCGCGAGGTGCGTATTTACCGTGTAAATAACCTCCACGGTATTTCGTGCAGTGGAGGTCGAGCTTCGTTCTGGAGACGGTGCTTCGACGAAGCATAAAATGATTATGAGCAAGTACCGTAAAGCGCCTATAATTTCAAAGGAACCGGGAGGCCGGGCAGCCATCGGCCTGGCCTTAAGGAAGGTGGACGAAGGAACGCGGCTGCCAAAAGATAGTGGACGACGTGAATGCCTGCGGGCAGACTCCGCAACTCTTTGCGTTACAGCTTCCATTAACGAAGCGATTAACGTTAATTTATATAATGCAAAACGGCATATAAAAATTGCTTCAATGTTCTATAATATATTTAAAAAAGAAACATGTACTTATAAATTATCATGAAACAATGTACAAATATTAAGGCTTTATAAATATTTCACACTGTATGTATTATAATATATCTTTAGCAAAAATTGTGTGAATCGTTATATTATTAAAAATATGAAACATTGTAAAACATCATACAGAAGCAGAGTGGATTAAGAGGTGGAAAAAAGATAATATAATTTTGTCTCGTGAAAAAAAAAATAGAACTAAAACTAAAAAATAAAGCTATCAAATTCGTGTTTGATTAATAAATGTGATCTCGCCATGAATGTGATGCGCAATGCACTTAAGTGTAATGAAGTGCATAGGTTATCGAATGAATGATATACGACCAAGCTTTTTTCTCTCTGCTCTTAGCTCTTTATTGATCTTGCAAGAGTGCCGAGTGTAATAAGTAATGGAGTTATAAGCAAGTTAGCTTATATCTCATGATAGAAACGTCAGCTAGTAATAAGTAACATACTTTCGCTTGAAATGTCGAGACATAACCGTCTTTCTGTTAACATCGATTTTATTATCAGCAATATGATATATGGATCGCAAGTGATGCAATATTATATGGTCTATTGCGATATAAAAAATATAAGAAAATTATTTAAAAAAGATTAATTCATGAAAAACAAATTGTTTTTGATTAGCGTAGAACTAAATATACAGAATGATTTCAAAATATGTAATTTATTATGTTGATTTTTTATTATTTAAAACTTTAGCATTTACTTTTGGTAAAATCGAGAAAAAAAATGTTTGAAAATGTAAGTTTTTTGTAACATGTTTTCAAAAATGTGGAAAGTCAATAATGTGTATATTATGCACAAATTTGCAATGCATATCATGGAAATAGACTCTTTATGTATTTACGATAGCTAAAAATCATCTCGCAACGAAAATATAATTTTTTATGTCTGAAAATTGTGATTTTCAATTCACGATAGAAGGGACTAAATCACTATCAAACGGCGGATGTCATCGACGCCGAGGGAAGACGCATCGCGATCCATGCTATAAAAGGAAAAATTACGCGAACGCCGCGGGTAACGATTATATTATTCGCCCCCTTCGGAAGACTTGATCCCCACTGCGTGTCCCGCGTGCACGATCCCGGCTTAGGGGTGCTTCACGAAACGAGGGCTCACTTTTCACTTAAGGACTAGCGGGGTCGAGGCCCGTCTAACTGCCCCGTATTATTCGTTATTACGGCGTACATGATGTGCGAGGGTGGTGGGCGGTATCACTAGTAAATCTGGGTAGACTAAAAGAAAAAAGGACAAGAGAAACGCGAATTATTCGTATTATACTTTAGAAATTCCTTTATGGCTATATATGAAAGAGTAACGCTTTAAAATTCATATCTGAGGCATTGAAGGCCTCTATTTTATTAAAAACAATATTTGAATACATTCACTTTTCAAATTATTATTTCAGAATCGAAAACTTTTAAATTCCTCTGCTGAAATATATACCTAAAAACTTTCAAATTCTTAAGTTCTTCTCAGAAATATAAAAAATAGAAATTAAGTAGCATATAATGCATTTCAGTTAATATTTTATCATATTTGTTTTATAGTTAAATTTAATTACATGCTGTGTATCGCATTTAGAGATTAAACCAAAAGTTAAATTAATTTTAGTTATATTGGAACCTTATTCTTATTAATATCAAGTTGGTTCTTGAATAGACAATTGTAAGAAAGAATAGGAGAAAGATTGAAACAGAAATCAACGCAAACTCTAGTGACGATAAGTTCACCCGTTATGCCGGTTTCCCAATTCGGTCCTATAATATTTCCGCAGTCGCCGGAAGTTGCCCGCAGTGGCTAGAAATCAGAAAAAGAAGGAAATAGGAAGGGAAAAGGAAAGGAGGTGCCTCCAGTGACGCAAGTAGTCGTTTGCTCCGACGACAACGAGAATAACGCGAGTTAAGCCACCTCCAAGTCACCTCCGTTTGTCCCTCTCACGCTTCCCACAGAAACGTCAACTTAGAAGAGGGCGTCGTCTTCGAATTATTTTCTCCTTATTTACCTTGTGCTCGTCTTTCTCTTTCCTTATTTTTGCTCTTATTTTGTCACACTCTTTCGTTTGACTCAGAGATGATAATAACGCGCGAGAGGGAAAAAGGGAGATAGATAGCTACATAGAAGGAGAAAGAGAGAACAAGAGGAAAGCTTTAAAGCAAAGACGGATTTCTTTCGAAGGAGTTTAACTAAGGCGATTGCGTGGGAGAATGGTTTTAATCGATCGCCGTGATTGAATCCAACCAACCGTCGCTATTTTTCTTCGCATTTCCGACTTAAAGTTTCAGCAGCTCAAAGAGAATTTTCCATCGGCATTTAAAACTTTACTATAATTTAATAATGTCTTCGCATTTTATGTATAACAGCGTCCTTCTAATCTGTGTGATACACTTTCAAATTTAGTTCCCAGTTGACTCAAGTTTATTCTGGCTTATAATTTGTAAGCAAAACTAGAGATAAGAAATTAAAGGATTAGGAATAAGTTTTGGGCCCTTTTGTTGAATCTGGGCCTAGTCAAAATTACTTTGCTACAGTATCGTTCTGCTAATATAATAAATATTTGCTATATTGGGTTGGAATAACTGGCATTATTAACTTGTACAAGCGGATGCGTGCGCATAAATCCATCCGCTAATCGCACGACGATAACAATAATCGAGCGAGATAATCGTTTGATATTAATATCAGCAGACCAGCTCATAATCCAGCGTTTCAACTCCGAATTAAATCGCCCGGTATGTAATGAGCTCTCTCGTATCGCGAGCGAATTCTATGATGAAAGGCTCATCTCACTGCCTTTCTACCACAACGCGCCGAAATTATTTATCAGAAATAAACGCGAAATCGTTCAACCACAAATCATTGTGAGTTCATTTCTCAGATTTGCATATCAGTTGCTGAATTCATTTTTGTTATCAACTGGATGCTTTTAATGAACGATTGTTCTCAATCTCATTAGATTTGCAATGGGTAATTAAAAAATATGTGCTTTAAAAAAATATAATTTTTTTTAAAATCTGATATACAAGATGTTTATTTTTGCACCTGAGGTCGAGTATCTAGAATAATTCAAATTGTTTTATTCTGCAACTGCATAACTAATTGGTTGCATCTCGAAAATATCTTGTGAATAACGAAACAAGAAAAATAAAGCGAAATTTTTCAACGTACTTGAGAAGCACGAGAAGCAAGTATTGCTCACATCTATAACAGAGGTCTAATCCTGTTGAGATACACATGTAAATCGAGCTCAATGCAAATCGCGTCGTGGCTTCGTCATGGAACAAAATCTTACATGTCCAGGCCGTTTTAGCGAGAATAAATAGGCAAGTGCAGCTGCGGAATTCCCACTTCCAGGCCGATAAATCTCGGCCCGACGTCGTCTATATATTTCGTGTTACATCTAATGATTCCGGTTCGCCGCTTCGATTTTCGTCCCTCATTCTGCGCGCGACATTAACCCCGGCAACAACGTCGTACGGCATGTCCGAATGGCGCGGTAACGATTCCCTTAAAACAATTTATGCGCATTGATTAATAGGATAAAGCTCCAGATCGCGCCTCCCTCGTGAACAGGAGGGTAGGCTTCGCACGGGCGGGAGGGGAAGGCACGAAGTACCTAAGCGCGAAATGCAAGGGACCGTGAAGCCATCAATTTAAACGTGCATTGGCGCCGGATCGCTGGAGCCCTTAAATTTGGCAGAACCGACAGCCATTCGCTCGAGGCGAATCGACAGTATCGCGCGAATAAGAAAACCTCTTGATCCACCGGGCCCCGTACTTCGGACGCGATTAATTCCGCCAACCGAGCGGGAATTTATTATCAGCAAAGGGTGCGTTTCTGTAATGTCTTCCGATGATATTCCGAGGGGGATCAAGATGAAGCCCAGTATTTTCGCATTGTAGATATTCGGCTTGCACAATTTTTAAACCGAAATTTCAATTGTTGAGAGGATTTTTACAACACTTGGTTTAAATGCCTAATTTTCACTACATTTTTGCATTATATACGATTTATTTCGAATTATATAAATCTAGAACTATATGACAATAATTTATCTCGAACTGGCGACAAATATTTTAATAGAAAAAAAAACACTTTTTTAATTCTCCATAATATAAAAAGATTAAAGTGCCAACATTGCGTGATGCCCGAATTATTTACCGATCGGAAGCGATTATTTACAGGTCCGCGGATCTTCTTATTCTCTTCTCCCTCGGAGCGACAAACTATAGGCTCGTATTTCGGGTAACAATAATCTGCGGACTTCGTGCTCCTATTCGCTGCGGGTCAATACACCGTTGAAGGCTGGGAAGAAGCACAGATGCACGCGCGTGCACGTACGGGAACTCGTAAGAAAGCAACGAAAAAGAAAACTACATTATAGTATTGCGCTAGCAGGGGCCGCAGTTGTACTTATTGTACTCGAATAACGTTCTTTCCGCGCGTCGAACTGTTATCGTTCTACCAAGTCCTTCGTGCGATTACACTTTCATTTTAATCTCTTGATTGCGTACTGCCGATATCTCTCTCGAGCGGCGCTCGAAACAGGAAAGGCGGCAAATCCCCCTTTCAACGGAGTCTTGAAAAATGGGGGTTGCTGGTGGCCGCGAGTGCCTTTAATGGATAGCTCCACCCGCGAGTCTCTCCCGTTTGCGTTCGTCTTTCACCCTCCGACTGTCGTTTTTTATTATCCTGCCAGACCGGAGATCGAGCAGCCGATTCCGAGTTTCTCGCCTCCCCCATTTTGATCTCTTCATTTCAATTCGCTCCGCAATCCTTTCCCCGAGAAATATAGACAGATGTCTTCTTCAACCCTTCCCCGTTTCCCTTTCAAGTTATTTTATCATTAAGCGTGTGCGCGAAATATAAAATTAGCCAATATTTCATATAATGAAATGGGTAATTATTGCTCAAGATCATGCGACAAGTTTTATAAAAATTTTTAACCTGTGAAAGAGTAAGGATGCATGAAATACATCCGGTGTTGAACAAGTAAACTGAACTCAGCCATCTTGATATTTGTAAAAATAAAAATGTTAATAATCTGTATTGCCCTGACAACTTAGACACCTTTTTTTCATTCACATATTCGTATTAACGCGTGGAATTAAAATAAGTCACATTCTTTGATGACTAAAAAAGCTAAAAGGGGAGGACCGATTGCCCCGAGGCGTCGGCGGCATTCTGTATTGCGCCTTCAAGTTGCCGCTTTTTTTCCTCTCTTATTCGTCCCTGCATCTCGCGCGCTCGCGCGCGCGCGCGCGTCGAGGGTGCGACGTTAGATCGGAGATAAGATACGACAGAAACGCGCGTATCGAATCGTGTCGAACAAATAATTCGACCAAAGTGTTTCGAGTGGCGGCACACGGGACGGGAGGTGTATGTACACGTCATGAGTGTAGCGGGGTTATTAATTCTCCGACAGAATGCCACCGGCGTGACAAAGCCATCCGATGTAATGGGCTTTCGCCTGGGCCGATTAAACGCGCCGCGAGGAACAGAAAAAAGAGAAGAGACAGAAAAAAGGAAGGCCAAAGCTGTTTCTATGCGTATCTGAATATAAATAATAAAAATCGGTAAATTCAACAACACCCATAATAGAGAACTCTAGTGTGACAAGCAGATATCGAAGATATTGCATTGTCAGTAGTATCATTGTTACTAATGAGAGAATCGATCGACGCGAGAAAGAATCCGATTATCATCGATTTATTACGGAATGTATTTTATATGAATGAAAAGTATATTAAATTAGTATATTAAAGGTATGATTTTATAAACACTTTTTTTTAACCAATAAATAATAATCTAAGATACATACCTATGTTTATTTATATTATAAAAATGTTCTGTAATTATAAAAAAGAAAATATGAAATGTTAACATAAGAAAAACAAATATTAAATGCAATGTCAAACTGTATGTAGTATAATAGACATACCCGCAGTAAAATTCAAAATATTAATTTTCGGGTAGCGAATGTATCGGATATTATTGTAACAATAAATACGTATAAATTACATCGCATGAAAATAAATACATTGAATCATAAAAATAAATTTGCAAATTATAACGCTTATACATTTCAACTTTAGCAAATTTATTTTTTAATATCCGTGGCAAAATACGGACGTCGCGACGATGTCAATCCAAACCCAATGCCCAGGGATGCGCCATCTTCCGACTTTTTCGCCCGATTTTATGCCTCGCTAAGAGATATAAATTTCCGTATTTTACGGTTTTCAGTACATCACCATCTCGCTTAATTACGAGCAGGCTGTCGTCGTATCGATGATTATTTATACCGTGTGCTCAAGACGTTTATTGCTCGTCGTCCGGCTGCCTCTACGTGTCCGCCGCCCCCGGGGGTGCAGGAACTTAATGATGTCCGACGATGGCCGGCAAAAAGGCCCAACATGATTTACATGTCAATCCCTCGACAGCGTGCGCGACAAGAAACAGGCACGAGAAGAATCGCGTTGCATATTTATTAGGTCACACGATACGACGCTAAAGTCTAATCAGACTTTCTTTTATTGTGAAAACGAAACGTTTTGACGTACTTTAGATTCTCGTTGTCGTTTAGAAAACGCCTTCTCCGCAGAGAAATTATGACAGTCAATAATAATA
The DNA here is from genome assembly GCA_011638315.1 of Tetramorium parvispinum. Classification (NCBI taxonomy): domain Eukaryota; kingdom Metazoa; phylum Arthropoda; class Insecta; order Hymenoptera; family Formicidae; genus Tetramorium; species Tetramorium parvispinum. Next base: position 19,041 of record VBVR01000425.1, on the reverse strand, counting down.
ATAATGTAATAATTAAATTAAATATTTGTACTGTAACTCATGTCATTTTTGAATAATTTGGAACTTAAAAAATCACAGTGTATATACGAATTGAAATATATAATATTTTAGTCTGCAAGATCTAAAAGCGTCTAACCATTGACGTCGATCGATGTTCCAACAAGTCGCAAAAAGTATAGCGAGGTAGTAAAATATAGAGAAAATCGACGATAAACCGCCGCAGTTCGATGGAATCTGACGCGATTAAAATGGTTGTTCTCCCTCCATTTGCATGTTTTGTACTCGTTCCTCAGGCAAGAAACAAGAGGAACGCTGCCGCGTTCCCGCTCAAATTCGCGAGTGAAATAACATCGTTAAATGCGAGGGACTGCAGACGGCAAGAAGCAGGCAAATTCGCGTTGAAATTGATTTGATTACTTCGGCTTCCTGCCGCGATGCAGTTTTTACGTCGGCCCTGAGTCGGCGCGGCGTGGCGCGGCGTCGCGCAAGAGACCGTCCGTGCGAGCGAAAGACGAGACTTCAAATTCACGCGAGTGCGAATCGGTCGCTCGATTATAATGTACGAGGCTCGACGCCGCGCGGAGGGGAGGACGCGTGATTCCATTTGCCGATCGCAAATCGAAACCGCAAACCCGCGCAAAACCGCAACGATAGATATATATTACGTCGATCGGGGCGGATCGAACCGGCCGCGTATTCGTCCCCTGCGCGCTTTAAAATCGTCCCGATGCACATCCAATCCTATTCCGTCCACTCGGCGTTGCGCGATCCGCGTTTCCCACCGCGAATTCCGCCCGCTAAATATTTCGCGAATATTGCCCTCACCACGATTCTATTATGCCTGTCCTCGGGTTTCAATTTTATCTAGATTTTATTATATACCTCGAATATGTGGGGCTAACAGTGCAGTCGATTCTTCAGCAGGAAAATATTTTCATTCATGTTTTCTTATAATTGTTATAATAAAAAAACAATAGAAAACTTACACATGGAAAATTATTTTTCAGAAGCAATTTATTATTTTTCAGAAACTGAAAAATCATTAGCATTAATTGTCACGGCACTAAATATCCTTTTAAGAAGATGGAATTAAGAGTATATGTTGCATTATTAAAAATATTAAAGCAATTGTAATTTAAAATGCAACAATATTGATTTACCATGATTTTAAATCGTTTCTCAATATCATTGCAACTGTTTCTCTTAAAGTATAGTATTTTGTAGTATTTTAGTATTTATTACTGTTTTATCTATTAAAAAAAAGGTTTGCCCTAAAGACAATAATATATTTATATAAATTAACATAATTTTCTATTTTTTTATTTTTTTAAATTATATAAAATTATACGAATCTGTTGCTATTTTCTGCTGTTACTAATGTCTATGTTTTTTAATTTATCAAAGCTCACATATTTTTAATTTAATAAAAATAAACGCTGACACTGTGAATAATACCACGGCATTAAATATTTTATTCATAACATTTGTTCAATAATAAAAAATTGATACGCTCCGACATTATATATTATAATGCTAATGTCAATGCAGACATTTCTTTATTTTTCAAGTGAAAAGCACAGATTGATATGGATCGTTGACAGCAGTATGGCAAAACCGAGGGATAATGGTGGATGGTTGAAATTTCGTTTTTCCTCGTCGGGAAATCACGAGGGTCGGCGGCAGTGGCGGCAACGGCGGAAGTGGAGTTCGCCGGAAAACGCGAAGTAACTAGAGACCGCCGACCACTTTGCGTAATTACCAACCGCCCAGCCAGGACCGTACTATTTAATCGGACTAAAGTGCAAGAGGTCCGTACTCGCCCCCTTATTCCACATGCCTCTCCTTTTTTCTCGCCGATCCCGGGAATGCGGGATGCGTGCCGAAAAAAGAAGCGACGAGGTCGAAACGCGGCCGAGCGAAAAGACGAGATCCAGCAAGGATGTCCAAATATTTGAGAGAGCAAATGATATCTCTCGGTTAGGTGAGCTGCGGCGAAGTAATCTGCGAATTTTACCCCGCTAATGTTTTAACCCTTCGCTTCATGCGCGGAAGACCATATTTTTATTCCGTTATGCCTTATCTAACTGGAAAAAAATTCATTTAGGAAATCTGCTTGGCTTTAAAAAAGTTTCATTCGTAAAAGTCTTGGAATATAACATGGAATAGTTATCATGAAAGAACAAAAGAAAAAAAGTATAAATAAATGTGCGCAAATTCACATAAAAGATATTTAAAAATTTAATATGTTAATTTCTTATGAGTAATCCATTTCTACTTTTCTTTTATAATAAAAGCATTTATTATAAAATGGCATAAATATATTTCTGGCTATCTTTGAAATAAATATAAATAAAATTAAAATTACACGTTATGTCGCGAAATAACATAAGTTACGTCAAAATAAAATTAAGCAGCATTTTTTTTTTTAAGTGGAATTTCTTTCGGCATCAAATTTGTACAATATGCAAATTTACGACTATGAGATGAATGATTAACAACGCCGGATCTTCAACTGATATTTTTTCGAGCCGCCGTACGAGTGTCTTGAAAGGGCGCGAGGGTGGAGGAGGGCGGGTGGAATGAAAACGGGTTTCTCTCCGTCCGGAACTCGTCCCGAGCTCCCCTTTCGTTTTAACGATGCCGCAGCGTCGCTGCATTTTCGTGCACGCGCTGATAATTTAAGAAGTTACTGTTATTGAAACGTAAGTTCATGGTGCTCATAAACTCATTTCGGTATAATGGCGTGCTCATAATGGAAAATGCCATTCGCTCTTTTAACCGGTTGAATACAAGTGGAGAACTTCCGCCATTGATCTTCGAAATGGCTCGCACTAAAAGCAATGTCTGACTCTTCTGACGGGGTTTATGCAAAGTCAAAATCTTTTTAAAAGTAATATGAAATGAAAAATTTAATCACCCCTATTTCTTTCTAAAATAATTTTTCACATACAAATGAAACTCGCTTGATAACCGTTGATATTTAAGAAGTTTAAAAAGCAGAACTTGAAATATTGAAATTTAAAATTTAAAAATACAGAAAAAAACTTGCTTTCTCAATGTTAACTCAAGGGCATGAAGCAATTACAGCAATTGCTTATTAAATAATACATTGTACAGAAAGATTATGAAGTTTTGTGAAATAGAGATTTATAACCGGTATGTACCTACTTTCTATCGTCTGTCGTGATGTATAAATCTTGCTTTCCTATTCACTTCGATTTTTCCGCCCTATAGCTGTCATATCGGATATTTATGAGTGGGAGACGTATTGCGTTTAATTTTGTACTTCTCGATTGCCGAGAGAAGCGGAGGCGGCATTACATATTGATAGCGGCCGCAGCATATTTACAGAAACGTTCTCATTATGCGACCAAGATTTTATATACGGTACAATTTCTTAAACTGTCAGACACACGACTCCATTTTGCGGTTTCCGTACCGCATTTTTCTCGTTCCGTCATTTCCAACCGAACCCGCTAGATTGCTGTCATCAAAAGCTCGAATTCACAATTTGAAACACTATGCAAACGATATAGAATGCTGAATCTAACAGGTTAATATATAACCGAATATTGAAATATTTATTCAAATGTATTAAATAAGTACAAAATGTATCATTATGTATCACATATATCATAATTCAGTGACATTTGATATTAAATTATATTAAATAGTATTATAAAAGTTAGTAAATTATATATGTCAGAGTACTTTTAAATAACAAAAAATATACATATATATTATTTAAGGTTTGCACACACTTATTACTGGATTTGCTAATAAGAGAAATAATATTTTCAAAACAAAATTATAAAATGAATCAATTTTTAAATAAGTAGTTATCGAGAGAAACAGCAACAAATACTTATACTTCTTCGTCACAGGATTAAAAGGAATATTTAAACATAACCCTCGCTCGACCGACAGAAGCGGAAGGATTAAACTGTGACACTCGGAACTACGTCTAAATTTCAAAACCTGACTTTTAACATCATTCTGCCGTTTAGCTCAATTCTCGCCGCAGCGGAAATTCGCGGAGTTACCCTTCGCGGATGAGAAATTCGAGCTCGTTTCCCGACGTCACATCTCACCCCCGCAACCCCATTTTCACCGCCTCTGTCTTGTCATCGGCGGGGCCTTCATCGCATTTTCATGTCGCCGCGTGCTCCGTACCTCCCTCATATTTATGCAACGGCTGCACAACCGGACACGGATCTCGCCAGGAAAACGTTTTCCACACTAGCTTTTCCACGGAAAATCCGCCCGATACTGGCTCGTCTTTATTCGGAGACTGTGCGGTTCAAATACAGTTTGAATTTCAGTAGTGAAAAAATGATGAAGTATCATTCAATATAATGACTGCATTACTAATCATATATCACATATGTACATTTATCATACTAGGATTATACTTGTAAATTAGTAACGTGTTTTCCTCTCAATGTTTCCAATTGTGTAGGCAATAAAATTTTGTAAATATAATTCGCCAGGATCAATAAGTACATAATTCTATTTTTGTCGGAAAATCTTTTCTCTTAAAAACTAGATTTCAATAGTGTCAAAGAATTTGTAAATAAAAAAGCAATTTCGCAAATTTCACAAATTTACAATATCAATTTAAAGCAATTTGTATTTTGCAATATGCGATTATTTAAAGGCCGAAAGAAAGCACGTTCCGAGAATTGATATTACCACACTTACTTGTTCCTTCACAATAATGACGAAAGATCACATAGACCTGATGTGAAAATCGCGTTGCACTATGAAGCCCAGCTCGCCGAATGAAGAGGTACCTTCCGTTTCTGTCGCTCAAGATTTCTACCTGCTCGAAGCAAAACGATTCCTCTCTTCCTCGCTAATACTACACTAAGTTCCCCACCATTCGGGCATTATACATGTATGTAACCCCGCATAGGAAGAATATTCACGTACACGTAGGTTCGTGGTACCCAACACGTGCGCGAACTTTAGTAGAGAATGCAGAACTGTCCGTCTCGACGTTTTCGTAACAAAACTTCGCCGACGTGACCAGTTTACAAGGATGAGTTTCGGTTACGATCATTGATCTTGCCTAAAGACAATGAATTGTGGGAAATATTTAGAAAAAAAACGTTTACAAACGTTTTGGAACAAATGGGCAATTTATAAAAGAATTCTTTCTTTATTACTAATAAAATTTTAATTTTATTAAGAGGTATAATATACAAAATTTTATATACACATATATATATATATATGTATACCTATATATAAAGTTTATATTTAATACTAGTGTATTAAATACTAGTATATTTAATATTAATAACTAGTGATACCGAATTTTTAGTGAGTTATTAAAAAAGATTTTATCTTAATGTTCTAATTTTATTTATGTAATTGACTTTAATTCTAATGATTCATAATTTTCTGAGCAATTAAATTAGCTATGAATAAGGAATCAATTTTTTAAAGTCCATTTTCTGTATTTGTAAGTTTTTTAGTCCTTTAGCCATATGCTTAATATTAAATAACAAATATCATTAATCGAGTAAGGCAGAGATCTATATTGTAAAAGCAAAATATTGACTGAGGAGGAATGAGTTTGAGTAGTTGTTCAAATACAATTACTATAATCTTCTGCTTCATAGTTATCCTGCAAGACCGAATTTAGTCATTAATATAAAATTGTTTATTTATACAATGTTTCTAAACTGTTCAATTTAATATAACTTGTTAATTTTAATTAACGTAACTGATCCACGTGCAACGACCGTGCATTCAATATGTATACAGAATTATAAGCTTCTGCAAGAATACTTTAAAAACCGTAGATTATCTTGCTCTACGCGGAGTGTATATACGTTATAATGCAATATTATCACAGTAAATGCACAGCAAAATCAACAATCAAATGTACAACGTTCATCAAGACACGTAAAACATGAATATAATTTATTATTATACTTGAATTCTCTAAATCACAGCTGTCTGGTTAAAAAAATTAGGAAATTAAAAATTAGCAAATTACATAGTTCGAAATTTAAAAAATACATTAAAGAAGCAATAATAGACAAGTTAAATAATAACAATAATAATATAGAAATCTATGAGTTATTCACATTTGAAGAGCTTATCACAGACAAGCGCAGCATAACGTAATAATTTAACATTCTAAATTCATTTGGAAATCAACGGTTGCATGTGAGAGATATAATGACATTCTGCACGACATGGTGCATAACCAACGAAAATTTCGGCTTTATTTTTCTAACCACAAAAGTGTTACAATTGACAGCTAGAAGCAAAGACCATTGATCGTTTTGTATTTCATGTGTCATCAGTGTCACCGTTACGTTGTTATTATATTTATATAGCAATTTACGACGTTAATATTATTAATACACAATAAAAAACTTCGTTATTCGTTATATATCTCGAAAAATCAAATTTATCTTAGAATATGTACTTGCAAACGTCGTCCTAAGTCACAAAATGCAAAGTCTCTTGCGAAATGGTGGACTGTATTACCATATGCAACAGCGCTTGCATAACATGCATCTGGTGTATCCTCTTTTCGGTATGGTACGAGCTCGTAATAGTCGTGAGTCAAAACTGATAAGAATGTGCTGAAACATATTTATTGTTGTACATTTCTTCGGTTAAGTTATCTCTATTTTCTTAGTTTTCCACGATTCTCGAGGAATCTTAGAAAAGTGGATTCGAGCGAGTGTTGCGTGCGTAGAAAACCGATGCAGAAACGCCGGATAGCACGTTTGCATGATTTTCCGGAATGCGTGAGACCTGTCTCACAATCAGTTCATGTTCAACGAAGATTCAAGGATTCCTCTTGCTTCGAACGTAATTATGAAAATCAACGGAAATGTCGATCATGCAATAAGCAAAAAATGTGTGTTCGATCAGGAAAACATCGAAACATGCCTCGGCGTGCAGAAAAGAATGAGGAAATATCACAGATATGTAGCAGACAAATTGAACATTCGAATAGTTACAACAAATCAGAAGATTCTTTAAACATGAAGAATAGCGCAAATGCAAACTTAAAAGCGGAAAAGTGAATATAGTATTTGTAAAAGGTCTTGAATTAAAAATTGGCGACATCAAGATTAAAAATAACTGTGGAATATAAAAATTAAATAAAAGTATCGAACAATAATAAAGAATATTCTTTCAGCAATCAAATTAACGACAATATTGATTAAGTCAGAGAAATGTCTTTGTAATATCCCGTATTCATTAAAAATAGCTGTTTGTTCACTCATTTTTGTACAAGTTTTTAAAACAAATCTAAATACAATACTTGAATATAAATAAGACGAAATCACGAATATTAGATATCTTGTTAGTTGTACAAACAACTTGATTTATATTTATAATATTTTTCTTTTTGATCTTTATTTTAGAATTTACGATATTATACGTAACAAGTTTATGTCGTTGATTTATTAATCTGTTATGACAATTTATTAAGAATTAATAGCGGCTACGGTGGCTTCGAAATTCTGCTCGACATTATGATCATGCTTCTTGCCCGCCGTATCTTTCTGGATGACAATTTCCTTGAAAGGAGCTCGCGTTGAATTAATATCAGAATCGATAATCTGCACAACTTTTTGGACTGTTGAAAACTCCATTACGACCGTCGACTTCGTATCATTTATTGTTTGAGAAGCCTCTGACATTTTGGCTTTTTCATCAAACTTTATTATTTCCAGTCCCTCTCTGAAATTAACATTTAATGCATAAATTATAATAATATTAAAAATATATTATTTACAATAAAATATTATTTACAATAAAAATGAGAAAATAAATAAAGAATGATGAAAAATGCAATTTACGGGAATGATATTTTCTCTCCGCTTTTCTTTCGATACTCCAAATCTTTCTTATTATTCGATTTTTTCTTCTGGTATCTTTTACTTCTATACTCGTGATTGCCATTCGTACCGGACTTGCTAACAACATTAGCATAGTCGTCAAAATTTAATTTTCTTGGTTTTTTAGCAGTTTGTAAAATATAGCTCTTCGATTTCTTTAAGTCAAATTTTGGTGTAGTAGTTTTCCTAGAACAACAACGATGGCCCTGATATTGCCACCTATCATGTAAAAATTGTTTGTATACGTATACTTATAACATATATTTGAATAACCTTGAGATAATAATTTACACTACATAACTCTTTATATTTTAGTCACGCAAAATTGCAACAAAACATAAAATAGTTTACGACAGATAATTACCACAATGCGCAGGTCGTGACTGTGGAGCTGAACATGAAAATGCAATTTAGCACAGTCAAAACTATTAGTGGTTCTAACATGATTCGCCAACATTTTCCCTCATAGGAACGGTTTATCGTTCGCGATCACTTCAAGGCACACAATCACCACTACTAGTTTTTTATAAAATTCTTTTAATAAAAAGCAGATAACTGATGCATATTTACTTTCAGTATTTTACGATGACCATTCATGCCAATTTGATTGAGTCCGATATTTCTAATTAAGAGCGTAACAACGTTCAGACTGAGATAAAACGAGATAAATACTATTTCCAATTTTGCGCGATATTCACTTTATCACTTTATAAATTATATTTTATCTAATATACTCGGAAACACATTTGAAATTAATTCAATTAGAATTTTAATAGAAATTGTTAGAAATTCTTATCTCATAAAGCAACACATTTATACATTCTAATCTTTTATAATGTGTTGTAGAGATAAGTAAAGTAATGGTCTACTCGAGTGACATATTTTTCAATTTCGGCAGAAATGCCTTTTTCCGCAGAATTGGCAGGTGATCGGAAAGGGAAGATATGTATACAGGAAGTATGTACAGATTACCATAACTGTTGACAGGGGAACTGGCCAATCAGCAACCCTGCTATACCGTAGACCTTCTCTCCGCAGGAGCCCTCCTGAGACCCTTTGTGAACATCAGAGCGCACAATGGCGCGGTAACCGCAATATAAAAACGGTGGTATCGAGATCCCCCGATCCGTGCATCTGTGTGACGTAATATAATGATGATATTACGGCTTTTCCCCCTATCTTTCGTTCACAGATCAAGCAGCTTTGGTTGCAATGCCGAATTTCCGATGCCACAATCGGCGGACCACCCTGAATGATCATGCTCGTTACCGCCCGCGGTGAACGTGCCTGCTGATTTATTTATTCCTTCGCTGTTTGCGACAATTAGTAATAATAACGGAAAACGAGCGAATTATACCAGGCTAAAAATAATTTGTTAATTCGCAAAAAAGAAAGCAAAACATTTACTATATTATTGTTTTGTATAAATTTTATAATTTTAAATTTAATTTTTTATAATTTAAAAAATGGATCCCCTTGTTACAGCATCCTTTTATTTGTACACTCTCTAAACGCCTTTGAATTGCAATTTATGATGATAAAAATTTATTAAAGATGAGGAAATATATCCACATTAAGAATTTAATTAAAAGAAATATTCAGTAGTTTCAAAAAAATTATTCTATCAGAATTATTTTGTTATTTTGTAAACATTTTATTTGTACTAATATTAGTGTTTGCAGCACGAGAATTTTTTTATAATCGAGATGCTACCAGCTACTCTATGTCACGTCATGTTCAATTCTGCTTGTGTCCAGGCGTGCGAAAAAAAAATATCTCGATTTTACGCGTTTTTCACAAGTGGCCCATGAATTATCGTCGTTCTTTCATCTCGAAAAACCGTCCGATCTCGCGTGTCGAGATTCTCTCCTTAGCTCTCGCAGACAGCCGTCCCACGTACAATATCGCGGTCACTTGTCGCGCCATTCATCAGCGACCGCAGACTCCTCTTTAGCCCGTCACGGCTTAGGGAAAAACGAGTAGCTTTTCACTCACTGCCGCGACCATGCTCGTCACGCCGTTTCACCCCCGTATGCATCGGGAGATACACGCTCCTTTCCTCGTGGCGTCCTAATTTATTGGTCAGCGCCATTGTCATCGCCCTTAAACGCGACCACACAGAATGCGAACGACACCTTTATGAACTCCCACGCCATTCACGATTACGAAACCGCCCTCGCGTCTTCTTACCCCCGCGTCTCTCCGCGTATATTGTGGGTCTCGCTCTCCCCTACACACCGATAATCGCGACATCCATTCTCCTCTTTTGTACGTTTAACTTTACACGTCGGATAGACACCACGGTCGCGGACGACGCTCGCGGGATAATCGTGATTCGCCGACTGTGACGACCTCGAGAGAATCGGTGACAATGCCGAGAAAATATGAGGACAGTTTAAAAATATTTCGAGTAGCTCCTAAACCACCTCTAGAAGAAGAAGAATGACTAAACTCAATAGAGATATATCTGTATTGTATTATTATTTAATAGTATAATGACACATGAATTATTTTTTATTCGAAGAAAAGAAAAGTTACGAATTAAGTAATGATAACGCCAAATATCATGTTTCATCACGGATAGATAAAATATATTGTATATGATTTTATGCATTTGCATTTTGTGAAAAATGTGTAAAAATAATTGTTATTGTTTTCACATATTTTCGATTGATTTAACGACACACAGGGATTTAACAAAATTATCAATTTCGACATCTGAGATGTCACAATAATCCTTGTCTATGCTTCGAAGATAACTCATCAACTCACAACTCAGCGAAGAATACAAAGAAGTTAGTAAGCAATTATGATAATATATACTTTAATAATACAATCTTCAGTGTCGTGCTGTGTCATTGACTGTCATAAGGCCCTTTGTATGGATAGTCAAGGAAAAGAGGGAAGGAAACGAGTCAAGAACGAGAGGCTCATCTGGTCGACCATAACGAAGCAATTTTGCACGGCTACTTGGTCGAAACGATGAATAAGCTGGACACAAGCTGAGTTTCGTATTCAGCATACAACGTGTATGTCATTGAAGATTCCATTTGCAAAATAGTAAACGGAGTCCAGTCTTTTTTCCATGTGTCGTCAATAAGCTACCGATAGGCTCGATCCAAATTCATGATATTTATGTTCTTTAAATTCCTGAAAAAGTAAACCATTTGCGTTAATTATCTAATATCACAAATATTTTTTTTCTTTATTTTAGATCCTAGTCATCTAAATAAGATCAATATTTTACGTAAAAATTAAAGAATGTTTTAAAAATCATAAACAGACTTATTTTTTCTCTTAAATTTTTAATTTAAAAATTCACAAAGTTTAATTTTTATTTTGAGTTACTTGACATCATTTAGAATAAAAATATAATAAATACATTACTTTTAAGCTGACAATTATTTTCTTTTCTTCTTATGTTTGTGTTTTTTTTCTTTTGCGTGTGTTGGATGCTTTGAAATTTCTTCTACCACGTCTATTTCCTTTTCATCTTCTACATGTACATCTACATCGGCAACGGTTTGTGGTAATTCAATTGCAGGTTCAGGTGGCGGTATTGGCGGTGGTTTAGGTGTTCTGAGTTCAAGCTCGACGTTTCTATTTTTCTGATCAGAATTTTCTGCCTTCTTTTTAATTCTTAATAAAAAGATATCCTGATTTCCCTCTGTTATATGATCGCTATACACTTCTTGCGTTCCGGAGTTGAATTGAGGATAGACAGTGATGGTCTTGCATTCGTGGTTATCTTCTCCATCTCTGCATGATCCGATCTGCAGGTATTTAAATTATATATTTTTCTAACAGAATTAAAGTTGTAAATTTTCGTTCAATTTGTTTTCTTCTACTAATTTTTAATATATTTTCTTTTAAATAAAATCTCTTCATTATTCAGATTTAAAATCTGTATAATTACGTTTGCCTCAATTATAAGATTATAAAATTATATAGTGTTTATAAAATCAGAAATTTCTGATTCGCAATAATTTTGTTTTACTCGGATTTATAACATTAATATATTTTATTATTATTACCGCATGAATTAAGTAAGAAAGATCTTAAAATTTAAAATTTACGAACTATATAACCGAGAGTTTGCGATTTATAAGGATCTTCCTTTTCATGAACGCGAAATAAAATGCGATCATCATAATCTGCGTTGATTATTTTAGGGCCTGTTTTACTCGTCGGTCTTTGAATTTCGGTGCAGTTGCAAGGTGGATCCCACTCTCCCCGTTTCTTTTTTGACTTATTTTTATCTTTCTCCAATCTAATAATTAGCTGGTTGCTAATTATTTCTGCTCCGATCTCTTGATAATATTTTGAACAAACATTCTTGACGAGTGAATGTGATAAAGATGGCGGCGGACAAGGCGGATGAGATATTGAAGGACAGGCGCAGACATCTGTTAAAATCATTTATTGACAGTTTCTTATTTTATCTTAATGTACATAAATTTATTAAAATTTATTTTAATATATATACATATATATGAATATCTACATTTTCTCTTTAAAAAATATTATATAAAATTATTTTTTATAGTTTAATTATTTATAGTATAATATAGTTTTATTATTTATAGTTTAACATTATAAAAGAACATTTCATTTTATTTTTTATAAATCTATCTTATAATTAAATTTCAAATAAGTAATTTTGATAAAAATCTATATTAAACTGTTGAAGAAAAACAGACATTTTTTATATTTACCTTTGTTATTAAAAAATTGCATTTTTACGAATTAATTTGAAATTTATGATATCATGTTTCTTGAAAACAAGGTTATTGTGTGCTTATTTAACGTCCCATTTTTGTAAAGATATAATATGATTGAAATTCATACAGTTTGCTAAAATCGACTCTTCAATTCGGCATAATTCACACTGCGAGTTAAAAAACAAATATACATCACAAATTTCTCATTTCTCATAAAACAGCATCACTCTATCATGCTATCATTCGGCTAACTCGATCAAAATGTATACAACAATTTGCCATCATGTTACCCAATAAATCTCGTTATTTACTTACATAACGAAAACGGAACAGCAAGAATGATTGCGGCAACTTACAACTGTGGTTGTCCAGCGAACCTATCTGCTCTGATCTCTGAACCACTTGGATCGCAAGCACCTTATTCACCTTGCTGCTTTCAACTCTATGACACTCCATATCATTCGCAAATACAAACAGCACAACGTATACAGTCCAGAACTATAAAGAAACCGAAGCACATCTATCCGACCTCCGAGAACAAAGCCTGTTGCTGCATCAATCGTAAAAGTTTTCTTCATGTTCCACGTTCAGAACATATTTCTCCCGTACACTTATCATCAGCTCCTTCACAATATTCTCATTGTTGCGCTGTGGATGCATTTAGGACGTATTCGACCTCATCGCGCAGGCCAGTAAGCGCTGCGGCGATTTCTGCATCGAAAGAGAGCGTGAACAAGCAGTTTCCAAGGAGCAGCAGCGAGGCAAAGTTGAAGAACCTTGAGCGGTCCAACATGGAACAAGCCTCAACTAACAAAGTCGTATCTGAGATCGTTAAAAAGGAACAGCCGTATAAGGAGATCGAAGCTATCATCAATGACAATCGCGTCATCATCAGGATGCACAAGGAGTCGACCAGAGAAGAGTACGATCCCCCGTGCGAATGCATTGGTCAAGTAGCTACAAAAGAGTCGGCATTGAACCAAAGAAGGTACGACGACGGAGTTGTGTTCGACATGGCTCATGGAAATTTAGAACTCTATCGTGCTCCTCGAGAGGATGCGCCGTCGACGAAGAAAACCTGCGAGGAGATGGGATGTCGCACGGTTACATTATATCCAAGCATAAAAGAGGATACCAGAGGCGATCTTGTACCTTATCGTATAGATGGCAGAGACGTTGGAAGATCGAAGACGGTAAGATCAATTGATCTTGAAGAAAATCCAAATATATTCTTATTGAGAGTTAGGAAGCACTGTGACAGTGGCGATAAAAGACAGAAAATCGATCTTGAGTTCCGGGCACCTCGTCCGTGGTTATCCAGGAAGGAAAAGGATGATAAACCTGAGATAGAGGAACATGAAGATGCTCCCAAGGAAGATGACACTCACAAGGAACATGAAGAACAGGCGGATGCAGAACATAAAGATGATGAGGAACATAAAGATAAGACTGACGAGAAGATTGACGCTCACAAGAAGAATTTTGAATAGAAAATATAAATTTTATAACAAAATTCCTAAATATTTTTAACTTGACTTAATTTTTTTCATCATCTCAAAAATGATATCATTAATGTTTTTATATAAAACAATACTGTTTGAAATAAAATGATATATAAGACATAAGAAAGAATTTTATTTTTGAAATTAAAGAACGTAGATAAATATTTTAAAAAAAGTAATATCTTAATATTAATATTAAAAGAAAATGAAAGTTTTAATATTTTTTAATTTAGATTAATAACCATAGATGGAATTATGCCATATATTTTTATATTTTGTATTATTGCATTTGTAGCCGGAATCTTAAATTAAATAATCTTCTATTATATCTAGTAGATGCGAAAACAGATAATTTGATAATTATTTTCTTTATGGGTTTGTAAAAAGAGTACAATAAGATCTATTATATTTTCATGAGATTTTCAAATTTAGGACCGCGCGCGCGCGCGTGTGTGTGTGTGTGTGTGTGTGTGTGTGAGAGATGCAGATAATTATTAACGCGTAGCAAATTGAATTTCCGGAACGTATAAGAAACTGACAATGCGCTTCTACTGAATTCTTTATATGTACTTAATTTGTATCGGATCAAGTGTATCGTTTCACAATTAGAATGATAGAGACGTATGTCTGTATAGAATGATGCGACAGGTGCTGAATGCTACTTTTTTCTAAGGAATCTATTCGTTGCCTCTCAGATTATTATTCTTATAAGTAACCATTTTTTTTTATTATTATATATAGATATTTATTATACAACTAATATTTAAATTTATTAATATAATACATTATAAATTTTAATTTTGAATTTATATTTTTTATCTTCAAATTTAAATAATGCATATTGTATTATAGTATTATATAATAATGTTATAATTTATTTTATTTTATTAATGTATAAAGCATAACAGTAAAAAAGGAAATTTAAAATAGATAATTTATAATTTATTACTATACATATACATATAAACATTTCTTTTAATATTAATATATAGGTTACTATACATATACAGTAACCTATGTGTGTTTCTTCATATTTAATTATGAAATAATAATTGTGAAATTTAATGGAAATATTTATTATTACTATTAAATCCGGTGGTAATGAATCTACATATTGCATAAATTTCTTGAATTTTTTACATGTTTTTACACCGTGATATGTAGTATCGTAGAGCAATACAAGCTTAATCATGAGATATCCTAAGAAACATCGTTGGTGAAAAAAATTGCCGTGTATCACACTTTGTATTTCCCAAGAAATTCAGGCGCAGCATTTTTGACAGCAAAAGAGCGCGAAAGAAAAAGATCTTGAAAAATCTCCGGATTGATTCTCACGACTTGAAGCTTGGAGTCAGGTGCGCGCGTGAATGGACTCCTGGCTTTCATTCATCTTTTCTTGGAGATTCGAATAGCCACCCGCCCACTAAGGCCCCCATTTTTTGACGTCCGACAGTCTCGGAAGAATAGAAAAGAGGGTAAAGAAAAAAAAACGATGATTTTCTAGTAAAGTGCGGGGCTCGAAATCGAGCCGTTTTCGGGCGTCCAGTTCTATTGATGCGTATAATGATAAGCCGAAGCTTATTTGAGCAGATTGTGATTTTTCAATTCACCTGATAGCTTTTCATAGTCCTGAATTTATTAATACTCGGATTTTCATGACATTCTGTGTGATTTAATAGTGCGACGAATCACCCGATGTGGCAAAATAATAGTGTTGAACTGCTTTTAAAAGCAAAAAATGAAAAAAAATACTAAACCTCTAAATTGAAATAATCTTTTTAATTTAAACAGTTTTTAGAAAACTTATATTAACTTTAGTAATTAATATATCATAATTAAATTCTCTGTGTTAGTGTATAAATTTATGTAAAGTTAATATCTATATATAGAAAAAGGTTGTATAAATAAAAATCTTTTGATTTTATGACATTTTTTAAATTATCCGATTCATTAGTTTATCCTGTACAATACAAGTACTTGATATTAAGTAAACGCTTAATGTTATATAAATAAATTCTAAGGTCACATGAACACACATATCTTATTACTTAAATGACTTGTTGTTAACTATTATATTTTCCATTTTCAGTAGTATATTATGTGTTTAAACAAAAAGATGTTAAAATTTTTATATTTCGCCTGTTTTTTATTCAGAATAATAAATTGTTTAATGTTAATTGTTTAATTGTTATTTAAAATTTCTGATTTTCTTTAAGATATCTGTAATCGCTTAAAAATAATTTTTAAATGCATAATAGTTTATAAATGCAATTCTGTATAATATAATAATTTTGTAATAATTTAATATTGTATATTACAATAATTTAAATACTTTACATTGATTCTCATATTATATAAATGACTAAAACAAAAAATATGTTATATTTAAATTTAATGTAGTAGTAGTAGTAAACAATACTTTATTTCCCTTTCGGGGTACAAAGGACTCCCGTTCCTTTTACATCTTCATACATCCTGTTCCTTGCTCGCTGCAATACGCATCCCTCTCTTTTTCGCTCTCGCCCTACTTCCTCTCTCCGCGCGCACTCTCTCCAATTCCCTAACTCCTTGTCCTAATTCGCCTCTCTCACCCTCTCACTCATTCATCCCTCACCATCCACTCTTTCCCTCTCATAATCTTATTCCTCTACTTTCTCTCACTCACACTCTTCTTTCCTCTCTCCTGCCTCCTTCCTCTCCATTCGTCCTCCTTCTTCTCCAGCCTGTCCATCCTTCTCTCCTTCCTGCACACAAATACCACCCTTCCTTTTTTCCTGCAACCTCTTCATCCATCCCTCCCCACTCCCATCGTCACTCATTATTCTTAATATTTCCTCCCTTCCTCCCCCCGCTCCTCCCCATACATATCTCCTCCACGTGTTCCCAAGTTTCTTTCGCCCACCCAGAGTATTTAAATTTAATGTTATATTTTAAAATATTCTTTTTTAAAATTAATATGCATAGAAATAACACGAAGAAAATATGATATATTAAGAATAATTAAGAATAAATTGTTTGAACTCATTATTTGATAAGTCTAAAGTAAAAGTCACGAAAATTAAATACTTCTTTTAAAAATATTACAATATAAAAATATATTAAGATAAATAAACTACTTAAGCAAAAAATGTACATGAAAAGTACATAAAAAATTTAATGATAAGTACTAATTATACTAATATTAACGATAATTTTGTCGGAAATGCGTCATAGTAATTAGAACCGCTCTTTATATAAGGCCGTATTGTTGAAAAACTGTCTAAAAAAGTTCTCTGTGTAGCTGAAGATACTAAACAAATTTAAGTATTATGGCAGTAATCTCCCCGTTATATTTTGCTATATTGGCGACAGTATTTGCTGGTACAATCGTAGATTATTGCAATATAGAATCATGTAAAAATAAAGGGACAATTCATACAATGTGCCAATATGCAGTAAGTAGAACTAGTTGTACGTATATTGTACATAGTACGTGTTTTGTCTCCAAAAATTTTCATAGTTTGACGCCCTTCACGGGGTCCAATGAATTTTTTCACAAATTTTATAAGATTTATTGTAAAATATGAACTTTTCCTTACAAATTAAAAAAAAAATTGAAGTCCGTACGATTTTTTTGGCGGAGTTATGACGGATCAAAGTTACCTATGCATTTTAGTCTGTTTATGCTAGAGCTCGGAATACCTGGATAACCGGGTACCCATCCATCCGTTACCCGTTGCGTACGGTTCCGCACCGATTCCGCGAGTACCCAAATATGTGGATTATCCAGGTATTTCCGAACTCTAGCATAAACAGACTAAAATGCATAGGTAAGGATCCCGCACAAAACCACGGGAAAAAACCTATCAATCAAATCAACTAGAAATTATAGGAATATGTTCTACATAACACACTGATCAAAAGTTATCCTATGCACTAGGTACAGAAAACCCACCGTTTTCGAGATATGGAGTGTTTGAGATCAATAATACAATTATAATCGTACCTCAAACTCTCCTATATCTCGATAACAGTGGGTTTCTTGGACCTAGTGCATAGGACAACTTTTGATCAGTATGTTATGTAGAACATATTCCTATAATTTTTAGTAGATTTGACTGAAAGGCTTTTTCCCGTGGTTTCGTGTGGGTTCATTTGATCCGTTGTAACTCTGCCAAAAAAAAATCGTACGGACTTCAATTTTTTTTTAATTTGTAAGGAAAAGTTCATATTTTACGATAATTCTTATCAAATTTGAGAAAAAAATTCATTGGACCCCGTGGAGGGCGTCAAACTATGAAAATTTTTGGAGACAAAACACGTCCTTTCTTTTGAAGAGATGGCGAAAAGGGAAAAGGAGAAGTTCAAAATGTGATAAATTCTCTTTAAATAAGAGACTTCAAGCTTCAAAATAAAAAAAAAAATTTTCAAATACGATAAGTTTTCGCGAAGTTACGATTAATTGAATTTGAGTGAAATTTCGGTACAAATTTTTGTTGCGTTAATTTTGTTGCGCAGTATATAATGTATCGATCGAATTTATTTCTTTTCATAGATTTTCCGACCCATCCAATTTCCACTTGGTCCATAATTGCAAACTACAAGTTGCGTATTCCAACGATTTGGTTCCTTATACTTTGTAGAGAGAGAGAGAGAGAGAGAGAGAGAGAGAGAGAGAGAGAGCGCTTTCTATAAAGCGTATACGAAAGATTATTTCTCTTTAATTAATTTTTTTGTTTTTTAATTGTATATTATTAGATTGAAAAAGAGTTGATTTGCAAAATTATAATCATGTAAGGTACATCTCTGTTAACTTTTATAGATACTTTTTTTTACTTTTTCTATTCTTTTTAGATACTACAAGGAAATCTAATTGTTCTGGCTATAAAAGTACAAAATATTATTTTTGTATTCATTCACTGAGAAAAAAATATTTAGATCCAAAAAAATATATATTTAAAT